>VWZE01004432.1:1535878-1601247 GCA_013396675.1 Eubucco bourcierii
CGAATATCCTGAGTTTTCAAAATAACAATCTTCTGAATTTTTAAGGATGCTCAATGTAGCCTTTGTAGACTTTGATGTATTCAGTCCTTCTGGTGGTCCTTAGCAAGGAACCTCTGTGTCTCTCCACTTCTGCTGACATTGGGGATTTTGCTAGATTTCAGTGGAAGAAAGATGGATCCCCAGCAATCCCTAGTCAAATTCTCATGAGCCTGTTTATAAATCCAAGTGCAAGGTCCTGCATCTGGAACAGGGCAACCCCAGAGACACATACAGGCTAGGCAGAGAATGGGTAGAGAGCAGGCCAGAGGAGGACTTGAGGATGCTGGTTGATGAGAGGCTCAGCATGAGCTGGTAATGTGCACTTGCATGCCATAAAGCCAGACAAATCCCAGGCTGCATCAAAGGCAATGTGACCTGTGAAGACAGGCTAACAGAGTTGGAGTTGTTCAGCCTGGAGAAGAGGGGCTCCGGGGGGACCGTCTAGCAAACGTTACAGCATTTGAAAGGGTCTGCAGGACAGCTGGAGAACAACTTTTGACAAAGGCATGGAGTGACAAGACCAGGGGTGATGGCTTCAAACGGGAAAAAGCTTGATTTAGGTGAGACATCAGGAAGAAATTCTTCTCTGTGGAGGTGGTGAGGCACTGGAACAGGCTGCCCAGAGGGGTTGTGGAGGCTCCAACCCTGAAAGTACTCAAAGTGAGGTTGGATGGGCCCTTGAACAACGTTTTCTATTGGAAGGTGTCACTGCCCATGGAAGGGGTTTTGGAACTAGATGATTTTTAAGATCCCTTCCAACTCAAACCATTCTATGATTCTGTGATAACCATTCTATGATTCTGTGATCAGGATTCTTTTTCTACTCTACCAGACCATCTCTCATCCACCATCCTCTTTCTCTGAACGCTTAACTAATCTAGATAGCTATTTATACCATATCCATCACTAGGTTTTTTTTTTTATACAATACAACAAAATCAGAGTCAAAGCTCTGTGATTTGTTTAGCACCTCTGAAGCGTTAAAAAAATGATGGTTGAACCCTTCTGTTTTTGTTGAAGGAAAGCTAAAGCAAAGAGCTGGGGTTTATGCTTAGACAAAAAGAGCTTTAGTTTCTGCAGAGATTTCTGCACTTTAGGGCTGGCTGGATAGACATCTGAGCTCTCCTGCTCTTAAATAAAAACTTTTGTTCAAGACTTTCACCCTCTTTGACTTCAAGCATAGCTCCATTAAGACACTTCATTATTATTAACATCATTTTTATAAGAAGAATGTTTTCCTCTTGGAAGAAATTGAAACTGCTGCTGGTTTGTGTGAGATATTTTGGTACACGAGTATAAATGTACCAACAAGCAGAGTAAGTTTCCATCGTTTGCTCTTTAAAAGCCCCCTATACACACTAATTATGAGGAAAAGAATGGGCTTTCTTACAGGCTACATCCAATAAGGACACCCAAATCATAACATTCCATGCAGAACAAGCATCAATAATCTGTTTATCTCATTTTTGCCATGCTATGATAAGAAATGAAATTGCTAACGGTGCTGATATTTGGGTTGTTATAATTAGATGGATCATCATTAACATCCCCTTTAAATGATCTGGAATACTTTCAACCTCTCTCTAGAGAACTGTCTCAGCTTCACTCCTGACTGAGCTGGTGAACTACATGGGAAAGGACTTAGCAGTACTTTGCAGGGTGTAGTCACAAGTCCTACTCCAGGAGATGGAGTTTATATAGCCTCTTCTGGCAGAATTTAAACCGGTTCCTGGAATGAAATAAGCTTTGTCAGAAAAAAGACAGTTCTCCCTCACATATCCAACCCTACTTTAACCCTGCCTAGTGTGGTTGTGCCAATCATGAGCAGGAAATATCACATATATGAAGGATCCAGCAATATGTCTTTTTGGTTTATTTGTGGTTTGGTTTTCTGTTTCAGTAGTTGATACAGTGAGTTGGAAATACACATTTTGAGGTGAAACATGGCATCCAGACTCTCCCCTAGGAAATGACTAGGTTTTTCCCTAAGCCTTAAATCTATTAGCCCATATTTTCAAGTTAAAGCGTTCTCAAGTGCCATGGAAGCCTTGCAGTCATCAGACTTTTTGTCAGCCTCTTAAATAACTATTTCAACAGCTAGTGGGTGCCCACCATCACAGCTCAAATGCTCATGCAAAGGCATGGTTTGCCTTATTTCTGTTAAATGGCAACAAGAAAAACAGGTGAACAGCATCTAAGTAATTTCAGCTTGGCCTTACAGACCTACAGTGCTACTGCCAATATCACTTTCATAAAATGTCAATGCTCTGCAGAGCATTCCCAATTAAAGTGCTCCTGGGTAAAGTTGTAAATGGGACACCAAGCTCTGCACCCACAAAATGGATCAAATGAAATGCTTATACTGCACCAGATGATACTTTGAAGCAACTGTCTGTGATCTTGCACCCTTACCGCTGGCGTCCATGCCCCACATCAGGCTGGAGATGAGAAACACAGTAAATGGCTCCTCACTACAAGACAGACAGAGAGGTGCTAGAGTGGGTCCAAAGATGGGCAGTGAAGCTGGTGAGGATTGGAAGAACAGGTCTGGTGAGAAGCAGCTGAAGGAACTGAGGTTGTTTAGTCTGGAGAAAAGGAGGCTGAGGGGAGACCACCTGGCTCACTATAGCTCCCTATAAGGAGGTTGGAGCAGGTTAGGATTTGCCTCTTCTCCCTAGTAAAAAGCTATAGGATGAGAGGAAATTGCCTCAGGATCACAGTATCACAATATCACAGTATCACCAAGGTTGGAAGAGACCTCAAAGCTCATCAAGTCCAAGCTGTTACCACAGACCTCAAAGACTAGAGCATGGCACCAAGTGCCACGTCCAAACCCACCTTGAACACTTCCAGGGACGGTGACTCCACCACCTCCCTGGGCAGCCCATTCCAGCAGGCAATGATTCTCTCAGTGAAGAACTTTCTCCTCACCTCGATCCTAAACTTCCCCTGGTGCAGGTTGTGCCAGGGGAAAAAAAATCTTCAACAGAAGACTTGTCAAGACTTGGAAGAGGTTGCCCAGGAAAGTGGCAGATCCCTGGAGATATTTAAAACTTATGTAGACGTGGTGTTGAGGGACATGTTTTAGTGCTGGCTTGGCAATGCTTTTTTTAACAGTGGGACTTGATGATCTTAAAGATCTCTTCCAGCCAATACTATTCTGTGATTCTAAGTCTCACTTTATAGGTTCTAGTACTGAATGAGAAATTCCACACCACTTCAGTATAAAGCTATTCTGTTGGTAGAAAGTCAGGACATCAAAATGTCTTGATGAGCTCAAACAGTTAGGATTTATACCAGATGAGATATTTTCTGTTGCCATGCAGCCAGCATAAAACCAGCACACTCTATATATCTGGTTAATTTAGCCCAAGAGTGCTCAGGTACTCAGGGCAGATCAAGTTCTTGTTGTCACAGTAATGGCAGGACAACCCTGTATAACCTTTCATTTTCCCTATAGTTATTTTTCCTTGTGTGTCATTTACATCAGGTTGCTTGAGTTCTCCCTTTTCCTCTTCTGTAATGAAGAACATTCACAAGAGCCTGGAAGGAGCTGATTAGCAAGAGACTTGTACTGTTTCACAGGGCAGTAACCTGAATTACACTTCTCTGTTCCCCAGACTGGAGATTTGGGTAATGCCTCATTGGGACACAAGAAGAAATCTGTAGCTCAAGTTCAAAAGGAAGCAAAGACCTGATACTTCAGAAACAATACAAAATAGACCAGGATGTGCCCTATTCCTTTTATCAGGACTTCATGCTCCACCCTTGCCTTTAGAAAAACAAGCCAACCCAGCATGGGATCCCAGGATCACAACTGATCCTACAACATGCCCCCCTTTTAAAAAATACCCTCATATTTAGTTCTCCACTACTACTCCTTAAATTACTCAGCTGAAAACCTGATAAAGACAAAATACAGTAAAGCTGAGCTCCCTTCATGCAGATCTGAAGCCCTGAACTGAAAGCCAAAGCAGGTAGCTCTTACTGTTACACCTAATTAGTTGTGCAAATTGAAAGCCTGGAGAAGTGCCCCATGGATCAAAACCATCTGTGTCCAGCACTGCTTTGCTGTAAGCTCCACCACTGGCAGCCTGAAGTCAAAGGCAAGGGCAGGTGGTGGCTAAACTTTCTGACTTTTGAATGTCCTTCAGCAAGCCAGGGCACCCAGGGACTTGCAAGTCTTGAGTAAAAGGAAGTGTCACATTTTTACCATTAGGGTCACAGAGGAATCTTGCCTCCCAACTCAATGCCAAGGCTTCCAGGTTTCTCCGGAGTCGGTGGAATTTTTGCCACAGTCTGTGATGGGCATGAGGAACATCATTTTTAACAGTACATTCTGTTGAATTTACTGGAGTTACTACAGTATATATACTTTAAGTGCACACTTAAAGTATATGGTCATTTTTCATGTGTTTGCAGGATTTCATCCTAAGGAAGCTGTCTGGAAAATAAGGAACAGAAGATCATTTTCTTTATAAAATTATAGTGCTTCATCAACATGCCTCAGATTTATCAACAGTTGGCAAGAATATCTAAGCAATGCTTAACAAATTGGAAGATCTGTGTGATATTTTGCTCAAACCTATAAAGTTTCAGTCCTGCAGTGCTCAAGCAAGCAACATGTCTGCAAAATTTACTTGACTAAACACTTCGGGCTGGTGCTAACTCGTTACCGGTAGTGACGCAGCCCAGCCATCGGCCAACCAAGAAAACAATGTGAGAGTGCTATAATACATAGTCTGGTGTCTTGAGTCAGTAAGAAAAACCAAACACAACCTCTGAAAAAACTCACCAGAACTTTTGGGCAGGAGATATCCCTGCAAAATCCATACCCAGCACAGTAAGACCAATGCTCCGTCAAAGGCACTTGAACATTTTACAATGGAGACCAGCTATAGTTTTTTAAGTATCATCATCAGTTTGAGTAACCACCACAAAGAGCTACAGAGAACAAGCAGGCTTGCAGAATACCTCATAGTGAAAAAATAAGATATTAAAAATAAGGGAAACAAACTAGAAAAAGTCCCAAGCCACAAAGAACGGTTCTAGATATTCATTTGACACACACTGAGGGTGAAGCACAATCCAGGGGACGAATGGCAATGCCCTAAGTGTGTATCTATGTTGCTTGTAAGCTTGCAGCTTTTCCCCTTTCAAAAGCACAGCTATGGTGCAGATGGATGTGTCCTTTCTCTTTTCCTTATTATTTTAGCTTCCCAGCTTTACTCTGCCCTAGGTATTTTTTGTTTAGTTTGTTAAACTCTCAAACTATATTTAGAAATTAGATTCTGCCTACCTTTCAAAATATTTGTTAATAGAAGTAGAAATGGGACCGAAACCACTTTGAGTGTGGTTTTCCAAGCATTTTGTGTGAATGATGTACATGGTGCCACAGAACCATGACACAGACAGCAAAGTGTTCAAAACAGGCTCTTAGGTGTCATGAGATGTGCTTGAAAAAGTCAATTAAAATGCAAGATAAATACTTCTGAAATCTCCTCTGTTCCTTCTGGTTATTCAGTTGGTGAGGAGCACACAATAAAAGTTTGAACTGCACCAAGCTTCCAAGTTTTGCTTTGCAACTGGGAAGGCACAGACAGAGCAGACAGTGGTTGTTGCTCACATGATCCTGGGATCTGGAGTTTGAAGGGAGAGGAATAAGTGCTCAACAAACCCCTCATGATATATTGGAATACCTGAAATAAGAACTGGAAATCTGAGGGCACTGCACAAGGGAATTTAACAGGGATAACAGGAATCAAGAAAAGCTCATTTTCATTTTCCTAAGTAGATAAAATGGAGGAAATTCATAAGCAGAAGACAGAAATACAATCAAAAGATGCCAGAGTTCTACTCATCCTTCACTATATACGACTTGGTGACTCCTCATACTATAGCCCAGCAGCAGGTAAGATCAGCTAATGGATGGAAAACAAGGAAGTAAGGAAAGAAGAAGAAACGATGCTGGTGAGCAGAGCTTTATGGAGAACTCCCAAGTATGACAGTCTCCCTCACCTACACGTATACAAAGGCATTTGGTCAGCGCACTCCACAAGAGCTTGTTCCTCGCTCCTGAGCGGACATCATGTCAGTTCCACTTTAGTGGGCTAAAAGCTCATCCTCCAGTTTGAACTTCTTATCTGGACGTCACTGACAGTCCTTGTGTTGCCATTCACCCCTCCTAAAGAGGTGACTAAGACAGAGAGATGAATCGACCTCTGAAAGCCCAGGGCTAATTAATCTTACCAACTGCGAGGAAGTCACGAGAGGAGGTTAGGTGTCGGCATCCGGCTGCCCCACGCTGCCTGATGAGACAAATCCCACCTGGGTTCTGACCTTCCAGCTCCCTGAGCAGTGCTTTCTTCCATCTGTGGCTCTTTCCTGGCAGCCAGTGACCTTATTTCTGACTTCTGCATTCGCCTTCTTCACCCTTGCCTAGTAGAAGTGCCCCATACAATACTTTCCCTGTAATAACATAAAAAGAACCTTGCTTGTGGAGCCTTCTCAACAGCATAGGCTACTACAAGCAAATCAAGCCTGTCCTTTGTCCTCCATACTGGCTTTCCAAAGAATCTCAAAGATGATGAGATTCCTCAACTTACTGCAGCTAAAAAACATGCCTAATACTTCGGGTGATAACCACAATAATAACATCATCCCTCAGACACACTGGAGCCTACCAGAGTGAACCTTGTTTGTATAGGAAACTAGGGTAAGGCAACGGAGAAACAATCTTCGCTGTCTTCTGTTCCAGCTGCAAAGCTGCGAGCTTCTACCTGCCATCTCCATACAGGGAAGAGAAGCACAAACAACTACAAACAAACAGAAAACCTCCAGCCTTCAAGGCAGACTTCCACAGTCTTGTGTGCTGTAAGACAATGAAGAGGGTTTACTCAGCTCTGGAACTTAGAAAAGACACAACTCAAGAAAAATACAGAGGAGAAAATGTTCTGAAGTGGAGCAGAGGAAACCTTAATTTATAGTTATGCCCCCAAAATGCCATTTAGCAGGCCAAAGTGTGATTAATTTCTTCTGTTGGGTTGGGTTGTGTAAGAGGATGTGCTGAGCACTAACATCTGAACAGTCTGGTATCACTCACTACATCTAACCATTAAAAGCTCCTTCTTTCAGAGCCCAACCTACCCAAGGAGCTTACAGTCAGCCAGCAGTCTTCCTACGGGTGTATGATCTTAGCTGAAATTGTCCCACTCCTTATATCTATTCATGAAGAACAGAAGCAATGGCCAGAGAACACACAGCTTATTAAAACATTCTTGGATCATACATAAATTCTTTTGCTATTGCTATTCTTTATATACCACACAAAGAACAGCATATCTTTATGGTCTAACCCAGGCAATTTCCATGGAACAGGGAGAAGATGTGTTGGCTTCAGAGAGCCAGATGCATTATACATTTATACATCCTTTTTACAAGCCCAGGTATCAAAGATTGATTGGTGTGCTCTGCTCTTTCTTCCTGGGCTAAGGTCAGTGGGCTGTATTCTGCAGTCCTTATCCAGTTCCTCTTGGGTTTTTACTGCCTGAATGTGAGAGACACCAGTGAGAAAGCTGAACAAAACCCTGAAAAGCTGGTCCTGTGTTTGGTCTGTTATCTTTTGAGAAATCTGCTGGGGCATGTGGTAACAAAATGAAGCTGTAGCTTCTCCAGACCCTGAGTTTCAAACAGCACAGACCGAAACGAGCAGCAACTCTCTGCATCCCAGATAGCAAAAAAAACCAGAACAGGAGCATAGCCTGCAGAGAACAACAAGGACCCTTTGCCTCTTCCTAAGAGACAAACTTTGCAATGTAGCCTGCAGACAGCAACTGTGAGAGCCTTAGGGCTGGAAGAAGCTCAGGGACTTACTGAAGTGCCTCCTTCCCCAGGCCTCAGCCGGAGGCTCCCTCTCCTGCAGGAGTGGCAGCAGGAAAGCTGTTCCTGATGCTGAACAGCTGCTTGGCAGAGGATAAGAGCTGTCCCTGCAGGTATGCCAGACTCAGTACATCGTGGGGCTTTAGGAATTGAAGGCAATTCAGCCCCTCATGCTCAGAGCAAGGCTCAGCTTGCAAACATTTGGAGCTGGCTTCCAAATATGCCTTGGTGGGGGTGAGTGAGGCAGTGGCAAGTCTACAGGTGATAGAGGCATGAATCAGAGGAATGAGGTCTGCTTGGGAGAAAAGGTAGCCAGAGATAAATGTGAAGAAAAATGTCTTTCTCAGTTAGTCTTGGATTCCAGTTATCCAGCAAGAAGTGGAAAGCTAACCAGAACTGGGAACATGAGTAATAAGTGGTAGGCACACACCCTCCCAAAGGGGCAGATATTATCCCTACCATAACTCCTGAGTGTTTTCCCCCTGTTATTAACAGCAACACTCTTATCTGGATGGCACCAGTGCCAGCTGGCTCTCCCTCATGCCCCAACCTCACATGCCAAGGGAAGCAATCAACCCTTCTAACCAAACTGGTGAAGGCAAAAACAGAGCCATGTTGCATCTGCAAAGCCAATGACACACAGCAACCCACACATCCTCGCCGTCTGCCCAAGCTACACTTAAAACAACCTCCTTCCTGAAATGGGGCTGGCAGCTCCCTAAGGGAAGGAGAAACCCTCTTGGAGTTTAGAGTCAAAAGATGAAGGACCTCAAGGTCCTGCCCACAAAGAAGCTTGCATTGAGCTGAAGGGCCCATGCATGGACTGCTCTGCCTTCAGCAGGTTCCCTTGCACTTATTCCCAGGTCACTTGTGAAGCTGCTTCTACTTAAACTCCATTTCACAGTCTGAAACCCCCTCCTTTCTATAGGGGATAATGTCTCTTTGGTTTTCTTTTTATTTTTTTCTTTTTTTTGGTTGCAGAACATCAAAGGTGCCTGAACGTGTTAGGACTTGTGCAACAGACCCATAGTGATTTTCATCATCCTGGATAACATACATGAAACTGCAAAGTTTTCCTGATAAAGGATATAAAATTATGGAATTCATACAATAAAATCTCAATCTCTGTTACTTCTGGAGTTAGTTATTTACTGTACAGCTGAGACCAGAGTACCACTCTGCTAGATGAAACACTCAAGAAACTGAAGTATTATTTCAATGCCAATCTCACTTTGCCTTATCCTTCTAAAAGCTGAAGATTTCACAATTTGGTTTTCTTAACTAGTAGAAAAAGAATAAAAAAACACAAACAAAAAAGCATTTCCACCAAAGCAACCCTGACGACAACCAGGAGGCTGCCGAAATAAATATGTATTTCTCTGAAACAACCTTATCCTTCCCCACAGTACTGACCTCTGAGACAAAAATGGCTTTGAAAGCCTCATCTCCCTCACAATAGTTAAAGGCAGAGGTAGGGAAAAGCTTTTCAAACAGTGTCAGGCTGGACATGGTCCACCTTTCATCATATTTCAAATGGATTGCCTTTGAAATGCAGGTGGAGTAAACCACCTGACTGACACCCACCTTCTCACATCATTTGTTAAGGTTTTTCTTATCATATAGAAGTGTTACATCTGCTAGTGAAGATTCAGACACAAAGGGTATGCACTCACACTGGAGCACTACAGTCTTTCTCCTCTAAGCATAGGAATATTCTAGGTATATTTGTAGCCAGGTCAGAGACCAATTTTGGGGAGGAAGGCAAATGCCTAAAAAATGAGTATTTTCAAAGCTAAAGAATTTAGGTAAACAAATCTTGTTAATTGTAGTGCAAGGTGAATATCTAAATACCCAGGTTGGCCTTGAGAATGTCTGCCTTCATCTCTTTGTGGCCTAAGTTTCTAGATCCTCTTTCACATCTGACTGAAGAAACCAAAATTCTTTACAGTGCTCAGAACTCTTCCTTGCTGTGATTGGGCTAGTGCATACAAACCAGGAGAACCTCAGTAATAAGCAGGCTGCTCTCATTTCCCTTCCCAATGGAAATGACATTTAAAAAAAAAGATTTTTAGTTCTCTAAGGTGCTGGCAGTGGGAAGGGATTCTTTAAAAACAAGTATGCTTGGGTTTCATCATACTCAAGCACATTCAGAGAAATTCTGCTGAACTCATTGAAATTATCTCTGTGTGAATCTGGTTTCAATGAGACAGGCGTCAACTGAACCAAATAGATTGTTTTCACAGGTTGGAAGAGACCTCAAGGATCAGCTGGTCCAACCTTTCCAGCTGACAGTGTAGCTGAAATGAGATGGGTCAGCACCCTGTTAAGATGAGTCTTGAAACTGTCCAGCATAGGGGCATCCACTACCTTTGGGAGATGATTCCAATGTCCAACTGTTCTCACAGTGAAACATTTTCTTTTGGAGTCCAATAGGAATCTCCTCAGGAGTATCTCAGAATGTCAGGTGCTGGAAGGGACCTTAAGAGCTCATCCAGTCCAACCCCCCTGCTAGGACAGGATCACCTATACCAGACCACACAGGAACATGTCCAGATGGGGTTTGAATATCCCCAGAGAGAGAGACTCCACAACTCCCCTGGGCAACCTGTTCGAGTCTTGTGTCAGCCTCACAGTGAAAAAATTCCTCCTCATGTTTAAATGAAACTTCCTGTGCTTCAGCTTCCACCCATTGCCCCTTGTCCTGTCATCGAGCATCACCAAGTAACTCACACCCATCATCTCTTGTCTTTTCCATAGGACTCTTTGTAAAAATGAAGCCTCAATCCCCCTGATAGCCACCCTTCAAGTACTGGTACATGGCAATGAGCTCTTTCCCAAGCCTTCTCTTCTCATGACTGGGCAAACTCAGTCATGACAGCCTTTCTTTATACAGCAGATCTGCCTGTCCTCTGATCATTCTTGTGGCCCTTTTTGACTGGTCATTATCAAGTTAACATTTTTCATGAGCAAACAGAGAGGGCTGGATCACAACCAGTTGCAGTGTCCTTGCATCTGCTTACATTAGCAGTACATTTGTCTCAGAATCTTTTCAAGTGGTGTATTAGCCAGACTGCAGATCGATAAAAAACACCCAGATAAACAAGTATCTGCTTTAGAAAAGTGTGTGAGCATTTCTGAAGAGGAAGGCATATGACCATCAGGATGTTCTTTAAACTGTAAACACATCATTATCCAGATGTTTAATTCCCCTCTTAGACTGCATAGTAATAAATACAAATAAACACTTCTTAAAAAAAAAAAAAATCCAGTTAGCCTTCTTCAGAGCAACTTAGCAAACCATTATTTTTTCAAGACAGGAAAATTCTGTTTACATTCCTGCTTCTTCATTACCATGCACTTCACATTTTGGGGCAAACGGTCCTCAAAGTTGGGTATCCTCAAGTCCCACAGGAGACAGACAGCACCATGGAAGGCTGATAACCAAGCTGGCCACTCATTTAGCTTCCTCAGCTGTTGCCAGATTCAGCCAATATTTATGCAGTTAATCTGCCCAAGGGATGGGTTGTACATAACTAAGCAGCATAGAGGGACATAAATTGTCCAAGTTGCTCTTTTTGTATCTTTAAAAGATGTCATTTGAAAAGAGTTTTGCTTGTTTATGAATCCTTCAACAGGCATCATGCAATTCTGCCCAAAATACCCAACACAGGGCATTCAGCAGGAATCTCTTCAGTCTTTACAGGAAAGCCACTTTC
This sequence comes from Eubucco bourcierii, assembly GCA_013396675.1. NCBI lineage: Eukaryota > Metazoa > Chordata > Aves > Piciformes > Ramphastidae > Eubucco > Eubucco bourcierii. Next base: position 1,547,512 of record VWZE01004432.1, read on the forward strand.
ATTAAGCAACTGATCTTTGTCAGTCCCACGAGTGCTCACCACAAAAGTTCTCTGTATCTGTTCCCACTGCCTTTCTTTCCTTCCTCCCACAATCTGCAGCACCACTGCTATACCTGAAGCTTCAGAATCCAGTTCTTCTCCACCTTCTGGCTACTTACTGCCCTGGCAGGCTTTGCCCCATCACTTACAGTGAGAAAAGCTCTTAAGACCTTGTGGGAAATAACAGGGCTCCTGGGGCTAGGCAAGGAAATTCAGCTCCAAGCAAAGAGAGAGGGAAGTGACAGATGATGGGAGGGATGTGGCAGTGATGGAAAAGTGTTGGGGTGGGAGGAGAGAAGGCACAGGAGTGGAAGGGAGTCAGATATCTGACTGGAAAACTCAGAAAATGTTACAGAAAAGAAAAAGAAAAGTTAAAAATACATTAGTCCATGACTGGCACACTTTCCTGAGTTAGTCACAGCAGTGGGATGAATTTGAGATGAAGGAGCTGGATAATATGTGAAGAACAGGAAGATTTTGATAGCTCAGGGGAAAAAAAAAAAAGAGCAACAGCAAATGCAGTGGGAAAGGGATGCATATTCTTTTTCATTGACTCATTTCTCTTGCTTTTGTGTTTCTCTCAGTAACACTTGGCAGGAATTTGTTGTGCCAGGGGCACTTCACCGTGTTACTCCACTCTGGTTGTGTTAGTCCCATTTCCAGCTACAAACTGGCTTGAGGGTATTGCTGAGCCAAGGAAAAGAGCTTTGCTAGGGGCATGGTCAGGACTGCAGACAGTGATGACCCAGGCAATCAAAATGCATGGCAGAACCACAGATTTTCTGCGAGCAGGAACCACTTTTCTGGGTTTGCTGCTGCCAAACAACTTTGTGCCACATGAAGAGACTGCTGTGGCATCCAGTTACTACAAACACCTTGAAAGCCTATGTGTTTAGACAAGTAGGGAGTTCAACTTCATTTCCAAAGCTCTCAGGTTCTAGCTACAGCTTCTCAGAAGGAAAGCCTACTGACTTCTGTGTTCCTTTAAATGCCATTTTGAATTTCAGGAACTCTCACTTTTTACTGTTTTTTCTTCCTTTTGCTGTTTTATGTTTGGTTTTGTTTTGGCTTGGTTTTTTGTTTAGCTGGGTTTTGGGGGTTTTGGTTGCTTTTTTGTGGGTTGGTTTGGTTTTTTTTTCCCCTAAATGTTTGGAGAGCATCCAAAGAAATTAATTAAACTTGAAGGACATGATATTTGTTTCTTGTTTCAACCTCTTTCCCAGATTCCTGCTGCTGGGCGTTGCCCTTAATTAACAGCATTTTTGTTTGAAATCACATACTTAATGATCCCTGCCTTCTCACTCTCTTGTTTGGTTTGGGGTTTTTTTCTATTTCCTCCTCCTGTTTCTTTTTTTGCTGCTGTTGTTGTTTAAAAAATGTGACTTTATTTATTTGCAAAGACTATACTGTTTATCCAAGTGGATAGCATCTTTAAGTGGAAAAAGAAAAACCAGGCCAATTTCCCTGCTTCTTTACTGTCTCAGCTTAATAGCTCTGTGGTTTCTAATTTTTTGTTGTTGTTGTTATTGTTGTTGTTCTTTTCTGTGTGTGTTTCTAATTCCAGCTGTGCAACACACATCAAACCAGTCTGTGGTTATACTTCTTGGTAAGCTACGCTGCTTAACATTTCATTTAAAAAACAATTAGCCTTTCTTCCCCCCAAGAAAACAAAAATGAAGCTACAATGAGATTCTTTTCAGCTATAACCACAGATACTGAATAATTGATTTCCACTCTACATTATAAAAGGCATTTTTCTGTTTTGTTGGCAACACCACATCTTTTTAATGGAATTAGTGTCTCAAAAGGTAAACTGATTCAGTTAGGATAACTGAATGGAAATATTGCAGTGGAAATAGTGGGATGCAAAAGAAAACATTTTTGAAAGTTAGTTGAAGGATCTTATTTGACTTCCCCTCTATACATCAGCTGAGTTTCACCAATGAAAGGAGAATGGGATCAGTGGTGGAATTGGTCTGGAGCTGAACTACTTGCAGAAATATTTTTTTTCAAACAGTAATTAGGGGGAAAAAAAAAGAAGTGGGTACTTCTTAAGATAAAGACACTTCTTCCCCTTGCATAGCCAGCCTCATTTTGTCAAAAACAGCACAACAAACATTTCTCTAACAGTTATCCCAAGACTAACTCTTTAGGAGTGCTAAACCAAGAGGAAATCTCGTGGTAAACAACTGCTGTGGCTGCAGTAGAAGTTGTTTAGGCAGGGCTGCTTTATAACAAAAACTGACATTATACCACCTTGCTAGGAAATTGCCTTCCTTTGCTGCATAACAACGCTGCTGGTCGGCTCAGTAGCCACAGGTAGCACCCATGTGAGGGGGCCTGCTGGGGCCAGTAACAGGGCAGTAAAGCTGACACTCCTTTCATGTCACCCCCATGCCTGCTCTGCAGAGGCAGTAAGAAAAGAAATGCTCATTTTCAGTCTGCATGAAGATGGACATGGACTTTGTGTATGGAGGAGCAGAAGGAGACCCAGACAGCTCAGCCAGTGTAAGCTGAGGACTCTGGGATTTGAAGGAGCCCAAGACTAACACCTACAGCTTTAAAGCCCTTTCCCACTTTCATAATTCACCAGAGCAGCGACACCATTTAATGGGACTCAGAAATCACCCTCTCTTTCTCACTGAGGGTGAGCTAATGTTACCCTGAAGCCAGTGAGAAACAATAATTCTACTTGCCATGTTCAAAACCGGGCACGTTTTAACTACAGGTTTATACAGTCCCCACTGGAGCCCCCAAACCTGGCAAATCTGTTCTTCATTAAGGCTTTGGCTCATGTGCCATTTATCTGTGTGCATGGGAGCCCACTGAGCCTGGTCTGTGGGACTGACACACAGAACAAAACCAGTGTGTAGCCCCTTTCATGCTGCATTTCTCCATATTTCAACCTGTGAGGGGCTTCAAATTCAGGACCTGTCTGTCTCATGATTCATGCCCAGGTCCTTCTCTGATGCCACTAAGGAGGGGCATGTAGGAAATACAGCATCTGTTGCCTGTTCTCATGAGTGGAGACATCTCCTAAAAAAAGTTATTTCTTAATCATGAGGGATGACATTGGCTTTTAACAACTTGAGTCAAACAACCTCCTGCTTTCATCTCTGAAGCAACTAGGTAGGTAATTATTTGTCCTTCTTATAATATACAAATCATATTCCTTTCACCTTTAGGTAATGGGAATAGAATACTTAGAGCAAAACACACCAGTCATCCTCCAGTAGACCACAACGTCAGCTGGGTGCCAGCACTGCGGGAAGATAACTTAGGTAGGCTTGGCAAAACTACTGAATAGAGCTTTTCCAGAATTCAGCCCTCTGAGCTGTGCAGCAGAGAACTGCCAAGTCTCTGAGACACAAGCTAGTAGACCCTCAGAAATGCCTACCTAGCAAAACCTAAAGGTCTGGGTTTGACAGAGTGGTTAGCCAGAGACTTTCTGCTGCTGCTGCTGTAATAGCTGTAACTTGATCATTTGCTTGGGAAATGTGATGAAGGAGTTCCTGGAACTATTTTAAACTACCTCGGAGCCTGCACCTGTGTTTGCAGTGAACAGTTAAAATGTATCTGTGTTTGAAAACCACCAAGGTCTTCAGGAGTTGAGCTTAATCCAGATTACAAAGCCCATCTCTCCTCAAGCTCAGCACTTTGGCTAACAGGCCAGACAGAGCTGCTGACAATACAAATTACTGACTAATTCCTTTCACACAGCTTGATGAGGAGGCGAGATAAAAGCAGACAGCTACAGGTGTTTACACTGGTGTGACACCTTGATAGCCCTGATCCTGCCACGTCCTGCTCTCTAGCTCATCTGCCAAGGGCTACCAGTCCTTTGCATTTAGAAGCCATTGGCTGAAGACACTGGGAAGAGGAGAGGACGATGACTGCTCCTCACACACAATAACATTGGTCAGACTGTGAAACGGTGAAAGGTACATCAGCCTTTCCTGGTGAAGCTGGGCTGTGGTGGTGAAGGAACACGAGTTGGACAGGGACAGGGAAAGGAACAAAGTGAAACAAAAGGCTTTCCTCCCCGAGTCAGGAAAATGGGGACTCTTCCTGCTCCCAGCCCTGTCTCGAAACATCATTCAGTGATCCAAATGGAAAACCTTTAATTCATCCTTGGGGCAGGAAGCAGGATTCACTCCTGTTCTGAGGCAAATCCACTCCACAAATCCCTTTGCTATCTCAATCCTGCAAACTGCTAATCAGACTCAAGGGTATCAATCATAATAGCAGTTTACAACTTGGTATTGCACAATAATTTAGTCTGTAAGCACCTTAACAAATGAGGCAAGTACACAGTCATTCTCCTTCACCCCCCGCCCCAAATTCCCACTGGGAACAGATATTCAAGGCTCTCTGCTCCACAATCATCATTCCTATGTGGCATCTAGCTTTTACATTTGTGGAGCAAGGATACAGTTACAGTTCTGGTAAGAGGGGCATGTAGTCAATATGCCTCACGAGGTCCCACATAAAGCTGCACCAGCATGTTTGCAGAAGGTAGAAGGAAGGTGCAAACACAATAGAAATAATCAAGCAACCTTAAGCAGTGGGGGAAGGAAATGAGCTAATTTCCAAATGCTCAGTGCCCAGTTATGGAGACTGAGGGCAGGTAAACAGGAAAAGAGAGGAAGGAGGAGGTCATTACACCTTTGGCTAGAGAAGCTTCTTGGGGCAGTAGTTTGAAGTGGCTACTGCACTTATCTTGAGGAGGTGAGGAAAGATGAGGCAGGCAATGCTTGAACCCCCTACGGACTCCATATAGCCAGACACTTAAGTTAGTTGCAACACTGTGGTGAGTTAATATTCTTGCTAGCTGTTTATGTAGAGTGCACACAGTCTTGCCAAATGCATTTTTATTGATCTTTCAAATTTCTGTAACTTTTCATTGCTCTAAGTCCACGTTTTTAATTTTTGCTTTGAGCTGTAAGTAAAAACACATCTTGGCTGGTGACAGAGTTGCTCCCTAGCGATGTGACTCGCTCATGGGGAGAAGAATTCTCCCCAGTCTCTGCTCCCTCAACACATTCTATTTATTTTCCTTTGAATAGGCTGAAACCTAGATGAGATCTGCTGAATGGGCTAGACTCAGTCTGGGTTGATGGTGATTTGACAAAAGCAGAGGTCCACAGGCTGAGAAGTGAGCAGAAGAGAGTGCTGCCCTGCCACAGCACAGACAGGCTTTTCTCCTTACCAAGGGTATCAGGAGTTGCTGCTGGCATATTCCATAGAGAGCTGGACTTTTGGTGCTCAGCCATGCAGCAGACAAGTTACGCAGCTTGCAGAGAGAAGATTTGTGGGTCGTGATCCAGGGCAAAGTTGTCATACTTCCCTGCAAAACATGTCCTAGAGGTGAAAGTGGAAGAAGCTTAGGACACCCCGACTTAGTAGATTAGCACGGGCCCAGCGACACTTAACAATCTGAAAAGCCCTTAAGACTCTTAATGGATCTTCTCTTAAGCCTTAAAAAGGTAGGGAGGTAGAACCAGGGAATCTGAGGAATTTGTTGATTAAGTGGCTTCCATCAGGGGGAATTTTGTGGGATCTCAGACTCAGCTGTTCCAGTGGGAATTGTGGCAACAGGGCACCAGCAGCTGTATGAGTTGTCTTCCCTTGCAGTTCAAGAGAGATGCTGGCACATCAAAGTGCAATTTAAATGTCCCTGCTCCTCTTTTAGGGAATCTGTGTCTGTATCTTTGAATTTTCATTTAATTCTCTGTTTTACTTTGCTGCTTGTATTATTCTCTTCTTATCCCAATAATCCCAAAGTGTTATTTCCTCTCTTCATTTTTTTTCCACAGATGGCAGGGAAGGGAAATCTCAAAAACAGAAGTCAGAGACCTTGGGAGTATAATGAAAATGGCATTGTGTGCCTCCAGATTAAAAAGAGGAAACGTATTAAATCTTTAAAAATACAGATTAATCAATTATGTATGCAAAAGAGGACACAAGAATTACAGTCATGAAAAGCAGAAGGAAATTCAGAAGTACAGTATATGCCTCTGGGATCCTCCTGACTCAAATCCAGCAAAGGGATGTATTTTCCCTCCATGCATGCCCATAAATCCCATGAATGTCAAAGGGACACTGTTAATTTAAAACAGGCCCAAAATTTAGGTTTATAGAAAAGGAAAAGGGAAAAAAAAGAAAAAAAAGAAGGAAAAAAAAAAGTTTTCATAAAACATTAGCATAACAGCAAGAGCTTTAAAAATATTTAAGCACATTTCAGTGACCATTAAGGGGTGGTGAAGAAGAAAAAGAATGAATTGAACAACTTCTCTAACGTTGTTAGAATCTCCCCACCAGAGACTATCATTTACAGCCACTGCTATATTGGCTTTCAGTATGCATTATACTGGTGGAAGAAACCTGTGGCAGTCCAAAATGGATACACTAAGAAGGAACTGTAGGGAGAAGCCCCTTGGAAAGGAGGTCTTGTGCTCTTTAGCACAATCTGATGACCTGGCCTTGCCAGTAGATACTGCAGAAAAGAGGATCAAAATGCAATCACCTAAGTGTCATGTTTAGTGCTCTCCTCTTGCAATCCTTGAGAGGCATTCAAGGTGTCTTCTGGGTAAGATCATAAAGAAGGTTAAAAAAACAACAAACAAAATAAGTGCCCATTTATGTATGTGTACTGGGAGGGCAAAACAATCCTATCAAATTATCTGGGACTGTAAACTACTACTTAAAACTGATGTCAAGTAACTGCTAACAGTGTTGAAGGTGTTCTCCTAGCATTTCTCTATCCTGTTATTGTGACTAGGTCTGCAGGACTATGTCTTTCATGAGAAGTAGTCATCTCACTGTGGCATTCACAAATGACATAAATGTAAAATTTAGATCCTTTCATACAGAAACATAGACCAACAGGTGATGTAAGTCTAAATCCTTACTGTCTCAACCAACCAGCCACACATTAAGAACATTTTAATTAGCATCAGACTAAAATGGGGCATTTTCCCTAGGCCTTCTTTCCAAAATTTTCAGAACTAACCCTGAATTTAGGTAAAACTAGTTGAGTTACTTGCCTTCAAGAACTCTTGCAGAAGACATCATAGAACCATAGAATGGTTTAGGTTGGAAGGAACCTCAAATATTGTCTAGTCCCAACTCCCTGCCATAGGCAGGGACACCTCCCACTAGAACAGGTCGCTCAAGGCCTCATCCAACCTTGTCTTGAACACCTCCAAGGAGGGAGCAGCCACAACCTCCCTGGGCAACCTGTGCCAGTGCCTCACCACCCTCACTGTAAAGAATTTCCTCCTAACATTCAGTTTCAATCTCCCCTCTGCCAGTTTAAATCCATCACACCTCGTCCTGTCACTACAAGACCTTGCAAACAGTCCCCCCCCAGCCCTCCTGTAGCCCACTTCAGATACTGGAAGGCCACTCCAAGGTCTCGTGGAAGCCTTTTCTTCTCCAGGCTGCAGAGCCCCAACTATCTCAGCCTGTTCTCATAGCAGAGCTGCTGCAGCCCTCTGATCATCTTGGTGGCCTCCTCTGGACCTGCTCCAACACTTCCATGTCCTTCTTGTATTGGGGGTTCCAGAACTGTACACAGATATTCTAGAGCTTCACCACTCTGATGGTTCAAAAGTTTCTAGTTCTAAATGCCCATGGCCAGTGGTATTCCTTTGGGTTTGCATCAACATTGAGTTGAATAATGCAAAATCCTGCTTGCCTCTGCCTGCTCTTTATCCTCCCTACCTCCAGAGAACAACATACTTCTCCTCCCAGACTTTGCTTTACCAAGCCATCAAGCTTTCATCTCACCCATCAAACTTGCCACTCCCAGATCATCCCACCAACTCCTTTTTGTATCTGTTCTAGATTCACTTAATGTTTCTTAATATGCAAGGACACAACTACACAGACAGTAGTTCTAGCTGGCTCTTCCTCATACCTTACAAAACACAATTAAGAGTTCCCTATCTCTACTGGAAATGCCTTACCAGTGCAATTGGGAGGGCATGTTACAGCTGTGGCCTCTTTCCATGGTTGCCAGCAACTCAAGAGCTCCTGCTCTAGAGCAGAAATGCTATTTATTAGACCCCAGATGAATAACAGAACATTAGGGGTTGGAAGGGACCTTGAAATATCATCCAGTCCAACCCCGCTGCCAGAGCAGGATCACCTAGAGCAGGTCTCACAGGAATGCATCCAGGTGAGTTCTGAATATCTCCAGAGGAGGAGACTCCACAACCTCTCTGGGCAGCCCATCCCAGTGTTTTATCACCATCACAGTGAGGAAGTGTTTCCTTATGCTCACAAATGAACATTTTCTTGCTGTTAGCTATCATGCCATTACTACACCTCGCTTCTCAAAATCATTCATGCAATTCTTCCTGCTGAGCATTCGGATTCTCCCAAATGTCCACAATCCCTTCCAATTTGGAAGGTCTAGAAAAAGTGGCTAGTACAAGTCTAATTGTGGTATTCATTAAGAAAAATTTTAAATAAAACCTCACACCAATTGCTGAGCAGCTCTGCTAGCTGCATCTTTAAAATCACTTGAAGTTTGTATATGGTTAGAGTAAAATACTGCTGTTGCTGTAGAGAGAGCCACATTTGTCACAAAGAAGTTAAAGGTGAAGATTAACAAACAGAACACATGGTTATACAGAGGGCAAAGGAGATTTTCCTCCTGTCCCCAGGGAATCCTTAGGCCTGCATAAGCTTTGAAAGACAAATATCTTTCCTTATCAAAGGTTCTTGCTGTAGTGTCAGAACCATCCATCGTAAATCACTCACAGAAAGCAGTGTAACACTGGTGACACTGTGGAAGCTTTCACGTGAAGCCAAAAATGAGCACTTCAAGAGTAACAAATAGTTATGGTTGTGCATTTCAGAAGTTATTGCAAGTGTCATGGAATTTCATCCAGATCTCTAAGAGTCTGCAGCACTTTCCAACAGGTTGGCACCTGGTCTTTTGCTATAGGTTACCTTACAGCTTGCAACAACTACAAAATCCAAGCACTCCTGAAGCATCTGGTAGTTTTAATGGTTAGCAGCAACTTCTTAGGAATAAAACTAAGTCTAACTCATGCTAAAGAGGCAACCCTGCTTTGAGATCCCTGGGAACAGTTAGGTAGCACCATCCAGTACACAATTTTAGAATCACAGAATTGTTTTGATTAGAAGAGACCTTAAAGATCACACAAGTCCAACCAGTATCTAACCCTATCAAGTCTGGTGCTAAGCCATGTTCCTCAGCACCATATCTTGGAGTATTTTGTACACCTCCAGGGACGGGAATCCAACCACCTTCCTGGAGAGCCTGTTCCAGACCCTTTCAGTCAAGAATTTTCTTCTAATATCCAACTAAAGTCTCCCTGATGCATCTTGAGACTGTTTCCTCTCATTCTATTGTTTGTTACTTGGGAGAAGAAACCAACCCCCATCTGGATCAAATCAGGGACTTGTAGAGAGCACGAAGTCTCCTTTTCTTCAGGCTAAACAACCCCAGCTCCCTATGCCACTCCTCACCAGATATGTTCTCCAGACCCTTCACCAGCTTTGTTTCCCTTCTCTGGACACGCTCCAGCTCCTCAGTGTCCTACGTAGTGAGGGCCCCAAAAGTGAACCCAGTACTCAAGGTGCGACCTCACCAGTACTGAGTAGAGACAATTTTGCCCCACAAATATCAATCATTTTTAACTTTAACATAAGATATAGGTATGTTATTCTTACTGTTTCTCCCACAGAAAGTGTCTTGGCTGATGGAATTTTGACTTCAGAAAAACTCTTTTTCCACTCCATGTCTGTATTTCCATCATGATTCTTTTTCCCGCTTCATTTCCTCATCTTTCTTTGACTTCTTTTCTCACTTTCTGAATCAATTTATAAACTGCAGTCCTAGTTGGAGAAACAGAATGAGTTAATTATTTCAAATACATAGGGAAAAGAAAAAGAAAAAAAAAAAGACAACAATCTCAAAAGCTGTAAGTAAACACTATCCTGGTGTGTGCATCTGAGGAAACACTCATAGCATACACCTCCTAAAGAATCAAATGCTGTGATTTTTGTGAAAGGAAACAAAGGATGTTAAGAAATTTCTCTTCACTGCAACTTTGGCAGTTTGACACTGCGCAAGAAAGGCAAAAGGCCTTTGTCGCACAGCAACGCCAACCTGCAGCAAATCCTGCATTTGTGCAGTTCTGCTGGCTTGCTAAAGGCAAAATAATTATCATCTGCTTTAATAAAACCCAAGCAGTGTCACAATTAAACACACACACACACTGTGCTAAGCATCACAGTGTTCCAACCACCCAGCAGCTAGAGGTATTTCTCAATTCCCTTTGCAACTCATTTCAACATTAAGGAATCCATTCCCTCACAAATATGCACACTGCCTTTATGGGGCAGCTTAAAAAATGTTCAGCTATGGCAGAGGCTACCGTAAGGAAGCAGAAGTGAGCGTCTGAGGCAAGGTCTGGGGCATACTATGTCAGGTGCTGACTCATTTGGAGTCGGTTGCAGATAGATAATAGGTAGTACACCCTGGTTTCCATGCAGCAAGTGAGGGTGCTGGGAGGAGATGCTGCATGGTCTCAGTGGTTCTCAAGCTGTTTCCATTTCCATGATGTTGCCCTTCCAGTGACCTCTTTTCTTCAGAATGTATATCAAAAAGTAAAACAGCCTTTCCAGGCCACTTTGAAATTAGTTGACTTTAGGATGAGTTTACCTCACAGTAAATAAAATTAATATAAATGTGTACAGTGATAGTCATCTGCTTGCTCCTCTCCAGTTTCTAAAGCTGAAGTTATCGTAATGGCTCAACCCCCTTGTCCTGTGTGCATTTCATAGAATCATAGAATGGTAAGGTTGGAAGGGACCTCAAGGATCAGCTAGTTCCAACCCCCTGCCATAGGCAGGGACACCTCCCACTAGTACAGGTCACTCAAGGTCTCCTCCAACCTGGCCTTGAACACCTCCAGGGAGGGAGCAGCCACAACCTCCCTGGGCAACCTGTGCCAGTGTCTCACCACCCTCACTGGAAAGAACTTCCTCCTAACATCCAGTCTAAATCTTCCCTCTGCTAGTTTAAACCCATTGCCCCTTGTCCTGGCATTGCAAGACCTTGTCAATAGTCCCTCCCCAACCTTCCTGTAGGTCCCCTTCAGATACTGGAAGGCTACTATCAGGTCCCCTTGAAGCCTTCTCTTCTCCAGGCTGAAGAGCCCCAACTCTCTCAGCCTGTCCTCACAGCAGAGCTGCTGCAGTCTTCTGATCATCTTTGTGGTTTCCTCTGGACCCGCTGCAACACTTCCATGTCCTTCCTGTGCTGGGGGCTCCAGAACTGCACACAGTACTCCAGGTGGGGTCTGACAAGAGCAGAGTAAAGGGGCAGAATCCCCTCCCTTGCCCTGCTGGCCACGCTGCTCTTGATGCAGCCCAGGACTCGGTTGCTGTCTGGGCTGCACTCACACTGCAGGCTCATGTTGAGCTTTTCATCAACCCAGACTCCAAGGTCCTTTTCCTCAGGGCTGCTCTCCAGCCATTCACCACCCAGCCAGGAGTTGTGCTTGGGATTTCACTCATAAGCAATCACAGGGTGTTGATTTTGCATAATTTAGGATACCTTTAATATAACAAGAGTAGGATGTTGTCCCAGTAGCTTATACCAAGAGTGCACTTTTCGCCCTTGAAATACAGATCAACTTAACAAGAGTGACTGCCACATGAAGCTGATAGAGGTCCAACACAGTTGCCTGACCTATGTGTTTACAGGATTGATTTCCACCTGTGTTCTCAAAATTCCCTTCATTCCCCTACTTCTGTGTAGTCTCCATAGAGTAGCCAGTCAGCCCTTCTTCCACACCTTCCTGTACCCTAGGTCATGCACTTGAGGCAGAAGGCATTCTCTTTCAGACATCATGTGTTTATAAGACCAAGATAAAATATTAAGTTGCAGTTTTAATAGGGTTCCTTGTCCCGCTCAATTGAATTATCTGAATCAAGTGTCTGTGTCACTCTCTGAGCAGCACCACCAGTACCAACTTGCACATTCCTCTCACCCCCAAAACGGCAGCTAATTTTTCTTCTGCTCCACCTAACACAGGCCACGTTTGTTAAGTATCACAATACAAGCACTATTCCATGGAAGCTTTAGTTTGAATTCAACACTTTCATTAATTTACTGATATTTCCCCCAAAACACATGCATTTGACGATGTGCAAGGAAAACCTGTCTCATTTCAGACTGTTTCTTAATGACTGAAAGGCATGTGTTTGATTTCTCACTTTGGTGTTTTAGCATTTTTGCTGTTTGAAAGCTGCTATTTGTGTTCCACAGCATGCTCTGAAGTGTCAAGGAAAAATAATTCATTTTACTTTTGAATAAACATCAAAAGTCTCCTAAAGGAGGGAAACCATTTGAAGGTATTTTAAACCGTCGCTTTCAAGCTTAGATGAAACTTGGAAGGTTAAACCTCTGAGTCTCCTGCCTCCCTCTTTCAGCAAAGAATTGCTCTCATGGAGCAAGAGGTCCAAGAGACCTGGCTCCGCGAGCAGGCACTCAGTCAAGATGTTTGGCAAACAGGCCAGATTTCATCAAGACGTCATTAGCACTTTGTCAGAGGGCTTTGGAAATGGGTGGGCTTCTGGAAAATACTCTATTTTGAAAACATTAGCTATTGCTGATGGATTTTGAGGAATTTTCTGCTTTAGCAAGTTTTTGTAGCAATCCAATGGGATGTCACTTGAAGCAGGGATGAAATCATGATGTGCTCGAGATTGTAAAATCCAAGCCATGAAGTCACCTCTTAGTGAAGGATATCACTGTGAACACAACGGGGCCTTCAGCATCATTCTGATGAAAAATGCACACATTTATTTCTGGTTCTCCAATGGTCTTCTACCTTTGAAACATGTCAGTGTTGACCCAAAGACCTGTACGCCTTCAAAAGCTTCCCCTCCCTCCCTCTAGCCTTGCACTGTCAAAAGACAGTTGTGTTTTTCTTTACAAACGTCCTGCTTTGGAAACCTGCACTGAAAACTGAGCTGTTTCAATTAGCATGTCTTGTTTGTCTGTGTTTCTGTTTCTTGACTGCATGTGCTTAGGTCTTCAAAGCAGATCTTCAGGGCAAATTCTTGTGGATATCTATTCCCAAATGCATTTCCCACAAATAGCCTGTAAGATATATTTAAAAATCAGATATTTTGTTTAACATTCTTTCTAGCTGACCTTTCGCTTGCCACGGTGACCTCATTCTACCCTTTCTTCCAGTCTCAGTGTTTCCTCTTATCTGCTCCCTTCCTCTTTCCTTCACCTCTCATTCAGTTCTTTTCTCTCCTCACACTACAAAAATGCCTTGTTTCTTCTGCTATCTAAAATCTCCCACCTTTCACCTCACTTACATCCATAGTTTCTATTCCATCTCTCTTTTCCCTGTAAGCAGACAGAAGATGCTCTTTACGATGATTCCCTGGATCCCTTCTGGTTCTACCTTATATTCCCTACGTGTTTCTCTCCAGCTCTTTCACCTAACAGAAACCATATTGGTATTTCCCTAGCTAAATCTCAGCACTCCTGCTCCATCTTCATCTTTCTAGACCTGCTACTATCACTAACACTATCACACTCCTCTTGACCGCATCTCCTTTCTCAATTCCCGATATTTTCCCTCCCCTTTTCCTCAAAGTACCTTCCCTTCTCCTGATTTCCACAGGCTTTCCACAAAGTTCCCTTCTCTTCTATACACTGTGGAAATTGACAGTCACGCAAGCAAATCACAATTTCCATAATATAGATCCAGAGCTCTGTTCCACATCATATTACTCTACATGTCTCCTCCTACTCAAACAGGAGTCTTGGTTAATCTTAAGGCAACTAAAAGCCCTGAATGTTCATAAGTCCTTTTGGTTATCTTCATCTTTGATCATGGTGAGCTACACCACTTCCAGCCATAGATATTCACATGCAGAAACATGAGATCCTGCCTCCTAGCTCAGCCTCCCATCTGTCTTCTGGTTCAGTCTGCATTGTGTTTCCACATGCTATCTCTAAACAATAGTCTTTATTGTCTCTACTTACTGCTGAAGTTCTTGTCCTGCTGCTCATCTCAATTAGCTCAATGCCCTTTCCTCTGGCCTTCACAAAAGCACTCTTGCCCCGCTCACTGCAGGCCCTGGCTCTATAAATCATTTTCCTGGCCTGTTGTCCTGACTATACCCATTATCTTTGAACCCTTTCAATGATCCCGTTTTCCTTTGGGACATCAAGCTTATTGTGACTCTCTTAACTTTCAAAGCCCTTCATGGCTTACTCCCAACTTGTCACTTTTTATTCACTATCAAAATATAAATGCCCAGCATCAGTCAGTCCCAGATGCCAGCTTCAATTGATCAATTTGTTAAATTTTCCAACAAGCATCTTTTGTGCTTTCTCCCTTGCTGCCCCTCAGGCTCGAGAAGAGCCTGCATGTGCATTCATAAACCCAACTGTTATCCTCCTTTGAATCCCTTATTAAAATTCTCCTGTGCCAAAAACGTGCACACACTTAGCTTAGAGGCGCACAGAAAGCACCCCCTCGTTCAGCCTTCTTATTCCCTCCTCCCTATCCATCCGTGGCCACTGGTCTTAGATGTTGATTACATTATTATAAGCCCTCTGGGACAGAGGCTGCCTGGTTTGTGCCTCTGCAGCACTTGGTGTGCCACAGTTCTAGACCACAATTCAGAGTGCGAGGTGCTGTGGTGACTCCAAGAAGGAAAGGCAGCACAAAGAAAAGCAGCAGCCTCATTCAGGAGGCTACCTCTGAGAAGGGTAGGAGCAAGCAGCACTGAGTGATTGCTTTTAACATCTACTAACGTTTGCCAGAAGCTTCCTGCTGGCTTCACTCAGTGCAGAAAGGAAGACTAGGCTGCCTGTTCTGGTTTGGACAGCCAGGCACAGGAACAGGAGCATGGCAGACAAATAACACACGAGTGAAGACTTTACATATTCATGGCTATAAGCTAAACACAGACTGTATTTTCTAGCAACATGGCTTTGGAAATGCTCAGAGAGCCAGGTCAGTTCCAGCAAACAGAGGAGCAGACAGTTTAAGCTCGTTTGAGCTTCCAGCACATTCTTTCTCTAGGTTTCCCTTTTTTATTTTTTTCCCCCTAGCCAGGGCTGAGATTGATAAATCATTCAAAGCAGTAAGTGGCACAATAATAATCTGTTATTTGCTTGCTGTTTTCAAGCACCCATCTCACTTGCGGAGCTAAACTGTTTCCAGTTTCTTTCCATTGCAAAGTTACTGATCAAAGTTTTAGGCTCTGTGTTTTTGAAGGCAAACATAGGATAGAGGGGGGAAAAAAATAGCAACTCAAGTACATACTGCACTGACTGTGTACTTTCTGGGGCACTGTCCAGAACACTCCTGGCCTTCCTCTTTTCCTAGCCTAGGAGAAAAAGCACCCTACACCAAGTTTTTAAAGCAACCACAGTGAGCTCTCTTATAATTAAGCCACTCCCCTCCATTCACTTTCTTTCTGAGTTCACTGTAACCAAAATTGCAGTGTCCAGAGTCAAAGAATTCAGGAGCATTATTCTCTTTCATTATAGTTAGCCTTTTGCTACATGGGTGATTCCCAAAAGGAGAGTTGCTAGGGGTGGTTTTTCTCTCTGGCTCAAAATCTTAGCACCTATTTGTACTTCTGTAGGCTCAGCTCACCGGGACACACATTGCTTACAAGACAACGTTTCTCCTGCACTGGGCTGGCTTTACAGGGCCTCACTAGGACTTCTGAGCCTTAGATCTGTGCTCTGTAGGAGCTTCAGCTTTTCACCTTCCTGAAGTAAGGCCAAGTGCTGCAGGATCAGAGCCCACCAATTAGAGAATGGTGCTAGATGTTTGCCTTGAGCAGCAATCAGATGAGAAACAAAGGAAAAATGGATTGGCCACATGAAAAGATTTGAATTTGTTTTGACTTAGATTAATTCCATTATGCTTAAAAGAAAGGTAAAATTCCAAGGAGAAATAAGTAAATTTACATAGAGATTAGGTAATAAAAGGTCTGTTGCAGTGTATTCTCATTGGATGTCATAGCTTCCACTCCAAGTCAGAATTACAGAGTATCATTTTAAGAGGATTTAGGTATCTTACATTGCTTTTGCAGTTATTTTCTTTTAAATTTCACCTAAGAACTTACCTCCTTTGCCTTGCAACTCAGAGTGCTGGATGCATACAGAATCCTTATTGCTGTGCTTTTAAGCTGTGATGCCCTGCAGGCTCCCCCTCCCTCTGCCTTGTATCCTATTTGAAGACCTTAATGAAAGGGCCTGGTTCCAGAATCACAGCAGCTTGTCTGCATAGCCAAATTCCATCTCCTAATGAGTTCCTCTAAATCTGCCATCAGGTGACTTTATTGACTCTGTGATCATAATGAGGTAGCAGCTCACTTTCTGCAGTTTTGCTGGTTTCAAGCCTGAAGTTCTCCTCTGCTCCTGGACTTTAGCTGATATTTAATGACCAGGAATCAAGCAGGGTTTTAACGTCTGCAAGAAATGTCCCTGAAGTGCAAAAAGCCCCAGACAGCAGCCTTGAAACTTTCCAGAGCCATATGACTCTCCAGTGGTACACTAACAAACAGGAAATCAGCCCATCAGTAGCTAATTGACATATCTGAAGGTTTAATTGCTTCCCTATTAGAGAAGGTGAGGCAGTATTCAAGTTGCCATTAAAGCAAACACACTCTTTAATGCAGGAGGGTTTAGCAGAAACACACCCCCCCCTCAATTTCCCTATCTAATCTCCAACTCCTGTGCAAGTCAGTTTAAAACTCTGCATCTCCCAACATTCTTTTGCTCTTTCATTCCAGGGTAATTGGAAGATTATCCTATGGGACGCAAATAGGTACAAGCAGTTCAGGAAAGAAGGCATTCAGTAACGAATGCTGTGCAGGCAATCCAGGTGCATGTGGAGTCCCTCTACTCTCAAGAGTCTAAGAAAACCATTAGTTAGCAACAGCATCTTCCTACATGGCTGTAAAACATCAGGCACACTTCTGTTCTCATAGAGAATCACAGAATCATAGCATTGTTTCAGCTGGAAAAGACCATATAGGTAACAAGAGACGGAAGTGTGGACTATGAAAGTAAAGAGGCCTCCTGTCTCTGACTGCTTTGTCAGGGGTTTCTTTAACTTCCTCACCTGTAAACTTTAATTTTCACTTGCTCCTCATCTGTTAAAAACAGATAACAGAGTCTTAATCATCTTTGGATTCTGCAAATTCCACTCAGTCCTGAACTCACCTACAAGTCCAGCAAACCTCATTCAAGGTTTGGAAATGTTTAGCTTCACTTTTACATCCTATCTCAATTTTGGGGGTTTGTTTCACCCGAAATTAGAATTGGGGGTGTCCAAGCACCAGCACACCCATTCCTGTGATAATTCTCTTTCAAGCCCCTGAAGTGACTTCAGAATTGTCACAGTATCCAGCACAGTTTTGCAGACTGGGTGCAAACTTTCAGATGATAAACTCAGCTTTTCTACTCTGTGGGCCAGACGGAACCCAAGCTGAGCTTCAGCTCATCTCGCTGCTAATTTTAGTAAGGACTAAGAAATCTCCAAGGGTCTTTTGGAAACTTGAGAGACTTAGCTAGGGAACCTAAGCCTTTCCATTTCTGCTTTAAACTTCAGGCAAGATATTTTTCCTGATCAAATGTTTTTCACTTTCTTCCCTCCAGAGCTGTAGAATTCTCACCTTGGTGGTGGGGAGAGTGTGTGTGCATACGTGTGAGAGTACAGCTGTGTAACGCACAGTGAGTGGAATCCTTTAGGCAGTAGGTCAGGACTGTTCCCAATAATATCCTCTCATAAATAGCACCTTTTAGCAGAACATCTGGAATTGGTATTGATGCTACTACACTTTCCCCTGTTCACTCCTTCTATACCACTGACAAAAGGAAGAGAAGTTGATAGCAAATGTAGCACTTTTGGCTCCCAGGTTAGATCCCAATATTTTAGATTGGGATATAACTGAATACTAGATCAGTTAGATACTGCTAACTGTGTCTATTATAATCATGTAATAAAATCCCCTGGCTCTTGTAGCTCTAACCACAAGATACTTGCAAAACCCATGAACCTGAACAGGGCCAAAATGTCCAGTGTCAAAAGACTTAATCCACCCATCACTGATGGAAAGAGGGAAAAGAAATGGAAAAACATGGGAAAAGAAGAAAGATAAAGTGGTCCAGCATGAATTTAAATAATGGAGACAAGTATCTTCACAGGATGCTTTCAACAGTGGCCCCTACAATAGGACTTGTCAACAGAGATGCTCTTGCAGCCCAACTAATTCAGATTAGGTGTCATGCAGTACCACTCCTCAAGGCTTGCATGGCCAAGCTGCTACAGAGATTTCACTCAAGTCACCCTGAATTATTTGCCACCTGGACTGGCATTAGAGGAAAATAAACTGTTGAGCCCACTGGTCTGATTCCAAAGAGAAATACCTATCCATGCTTCACTGTTGCAGTAGCACTCTAGCTTGAAGCCCTGATTACCCATCATGAAGGTGATGAAGGTGTGAACGTCAGTTGTCAGGGCTGTTTGAGGGAAGGCTGGCATTTTCAGGGCACAGACCTGTCTCTTAAACACCTTCAGTGATGCTTGGTGCACCTTCCCTAGAACCCACAGACATTTTCTCATTTTTAAGGTGAGATTCATCCAACTTTGTCTTGCAGATGCTGTCAAGAATTCAGGGCACAAAACTGAGATTAAGGAAGTGCTTTTATGTCTTTGGAGTTTGTGGCCAAAGAACCAACAGACAGGTTTTTGGACTGTTTTAGAAATGCATTGTTCTTTTATAAAACACAGTAAAGAACACAGTTAGAAAGCCCCATATCTTAGATCCCTTCTTTTTAGCAGTATGAAACTTTGCAAACTGGGTGAAAAACATCCCTTCTTGGGATGCCATCCACTATCAAAAGCCTGTGTCAGAAATCTGTAGAATCAGAAATTACTTTTTGCTGGATCAAAACAACCATTCCTGTTTCTGCTCCACATGTCTGAAGTGTATGGCTTGCAGCATGCAAGGCATTTTCTCTTCATCTGTCCAACGGGACCAATTGAGGTTGTCAAGCTCTGTTTGGGACTGATAAGGACAGCGGTACCCTACTGGACCCTTTTTAGGGAAGTCAGAAATAAAAACACCTTTTTGTTTGTGGGTTCATTTGAGATTTTGGTTGTTTGGTTGTTTGCTGTGATTTGTAGGAAGCAAAGAAGGAAGCCTGCTTTGTGTTCAGCCAGGCCTAGAGAGGATCCCATGGCAAAATGCTACAAAATACTAAGTGGAAAAGTCAGCCACATGTTGGCTCAGGCATGAGTAAAAGATCTCCAGCTTCGAGGAAGTCAAATCAAGGCCCAAAGACCTCAGACACACTTTTGTAGAAGTTCTTCCTGGGTTTGATGCTTTGCTGCTTACAGCTTTGAGCAAATAAATGTTGAGGAAATGAATCCATGCAAGGCCTGCCACTGGAAATGTTATTGGGATGCCCTTATAAGCTTTTTTCCACTTTGCATCCAGCTAGCTAGCAGTGGAGCAGGTGCAATTTGGAGACTGATCACTGACTATTTCATTAAAATTGAAGAACAATTTTCAGCTGTGGACATCTTGCTCAAGCAAATTGTTTTCTTAGGTCACCATGATGGCAGCTACTACACCACAGAACTCACCAATAAGAGAAAACTAAGTAGAAGAAGGAAAGGAAGTTTGGCAATGGTGATTTGAGCTCCAGAGACACAAGAATGCCTTTTACACTTATAACCCTACAAAAGACCACTTTATGACTCCAGCTCTGAAAAGTGTTGGGCCAAGGAAAGTGGGAGAGAAGGTCCAGCTGGTGGAAGGCCTAACCTGGCTGTTGCTTATGGCTGCTCCGTGGCAACCATGGGATCATTTGCCAGGTGACTGCAAGACTGCTCTCTGGCCAGTGTCTTGTCTCCAGATATTCCCTCTGGTTCAGCCTTCTGCCTAGAGATTTTTCTGTGTCTAGCCATGGGGAGCTGAGGTACCACCAGCAGACACATTTTAGCAGTACCTCGGATATTGCTGCTGCATGAGGAGTTGACAAGAGCTCTTTATTTTCATCAGGATAGTTCACCAGGCAGTGACACATTTGGAAACAATTAAAAAATAACAGGCCAAAATCACCCCAGTGTAACCTCACTGAATTGAGTCACTGACTTTAGTCTAGGGAATTGGTTTTATTGCTTCAATGAGATTTGACCTCAAATGGTTTTTCCTTAGTTTGTTTTAGGCTGGGAAAACTGAGTTTAAGGGTATTTATTCTCCTGTTCATCTCTACACAGGAGTGGTTCCACTTCAGTAAATGTGGTCCCCAGCAATGTGACTGATCACATAAGGATTAAATAGGCAGGAGTATGAGACTTAGAGGTTTTTCTTAGGCACAACACTGATTCTCTAAGTAATTTTTAGGAACAATTGTTGTTATTTTTAATATGATCCAAAGGCTGCCATTGGACTAGGACCTCTTTGTATTTCCCAGAACAGAATAGGGATTCCTCCTCCCCAGAGAAACAGAGGGAAAGAGTAGTCAGCAACATATTATGACAAATAGTGTAGGTGATGCTATCTATGTGCTTCAGAGACATAGAGCATTCTTTGGTTTTAATGAAGGTTACAATGAAGGAGGAAGATGTGAAGAAAAGGAGTTAAAAAGGGATGAGTCACCACTGGTCTTTCTCTGGCCAGCAGGCTACGTCAGGCCAGGATCAGCACAAACAGAAGCCTTAAGAAAGGAAATGAAGAAAGAAGTTTCCTGTTTCTTCTCACCAGGGACAACAGGCTAATGTGGGGAAAAGAGACAGCTTTTTAATGGGGAAGGAAGGGGCTGAAGAAAGTACTTTATGTCTCCATAAAATACCACTGAGGGTGCTGCAAAGGCTCCTAATGGTGAGACTGCACAGGAAGTTGTCTTTCCCTTCTGACCATCTTCTCTCTGCGTTGAGCATCTTTCTGTGATCCTCGAAGTAGGAAAACTATCAAACAGTTAAAAGGACCTTTTTTTCTCTCTTACATACTCAAACTGGTGGTTACATCCCATTCAGAGGTAGAAAACACAACAGGCACTGACAACTTGGCTTGACTTTAGATCACGGCTCAGGGTTACAGAGTTTGCAGCCAAAGGTGGGGAAAGGTTGTTACACTTTGGCTTTCAATAATCCTACCAATGCAAAAGGAACCAAACTTGCCCCTAAAAACCGCTCAGATTAAAGCCAGCTGAATTCCCTGGCTTGTTTATGTGATCACTGGCTGGATAGTGTTATCCCTCAGCACAAACAAAATTAATTAGATTTAGAGTAATGAAACTGACTGGTAAATAGTAGGATGAATCCAATGGACATTTATCTCTTGTCTGAGCAGGTCAGGGGATTTGTCCAGTACCTTAGGCATCTCTGGGTTTTGTTGTTCATAAAGATGAATAATTAAAGGCTATAGGGTGTGAAGCCTACCACAGACACTTGGCTACTGGGAACCAGCCACTCTGTGTGCTTTATTAAAATTCTGCTTAAATTATTGGTAGTGCTGCATTACCAGTAAGAACAAACTGATCTGCATCATACAGGGTCATTTGCTGCTTCCCACTCCTGCTTACTAATTAATTCTGGCTGCAGTCATGCATTAGGGGAGGTGCTGGAGGCATACAGATGCTGTGATATATTCAAGTCATACATCAAAGGAGGTTACTGAACTATTAGCCTTGAAGAAAGGATCTCTGGCAAGATTATTAACATTCAAGCTTCTTTGCCCTGGATTTCTTCTTTTGTTTGGATGTACACCAAGAGTTTCTTGTGTACACCTAGCTTTTCCTGTGTTGCTGTTTGTGCTGGCAACCTGGCAAACTTCTCTGAGATGCAGAAGTGATAAGCACAGTGCTTGCCTTGTGCAGTTCTGGGGCTAGGAAGCTAACACTTTAGTGCATCAGTCCTACGTGAGCTCTGCATTATGTTCACAGGGCACTCTCTCCAGGGTTATTTGCCTGTTAGCATCACCATGGAAGAAATGTTTGCACTGCTGGCACTCCAGAAGTGTGTGCTTCATCTCACCGTCCCTGTTATTTCCCATATCTAACGTTATTTGCTGGTCTGAGTCTTACTATTATTTGGAAGCCTAGTGCTCATGGATACTGCCCTACCTAGACAACGCTGCATGGGGGAAGGTGGGGTGGAATGTCATTTTTGCCCTGGTTTGTTTTCCTTGGGCTTTGAGTATTACATTTTACACAACTACCCAAGTCTAAACAGATTGGATTCTAGTTCCTTACATCTCTCAAATCTTGGAGTTGCAGTAAGTTAGACATGAATGAATGTAAGCCTGAGAGAAACCACAGAATAAGTTGAGAAGAGGATCTGAAAGAGAAACTTTCAATAGGCAGTTTGAAGCCACACGGAAGTATCATGGAGTATGGTCAGCGAAGGTTTGAAGATGAGCACTGCAGAACCAGGACCTGAGAATTCCAAGCCTGGGAGCCCAGCTAACAAGGAGATTCATAGAGTGACAGAACATATCTGCTCTGAAGAGATCTCAAAGGTCATCCAGTCCAACCCTCGACTCAGTGCTGAAAGGTTGATACTAAACCATGTCCCTAAGTGCCTGGTTCACACACCACTTGAACACCCCCAGGGACAGTGACTCCAGCACTGCCCTGGGCAGGCCATTCAGTATTTGATAACGCTTTCAGTGAAGAAGTATTTCCTAATACCCAGCCTAAACTTCCCCTAAACCATTTCCTCTAGTCCTGTTGGCTTGTCTGAACTTAAAAAAGAAAAAAAACAAAAAACCCCCAAGACGATAAGGAGAACCAAGGGAAGATTGGAAAGGTGCAAACTGCACCAACATGAGCTGTGTTGTGCCCTGATTTAGCTTCGGGGAGTTAAAGGTTCAGTTTACTGAAATGTAGGGGTTAGCACAGTTAGAGTTGTATATTTGCTCAATGCTTGCTGTCTTGCAAAAGAGAAAATAAGTCTTGCCATAGAGTTCTGCTTGAAAACAGGGGGGAAAAAGGGAAGGTCAAGATAAAATAAGAGGGAAAGATGCACTACTCACTGTAAACCATTGCTTTTATGGAGAAAGTCCATGAGTGTGCCAAGAGAAAACACTGTCTGGATGAGCTGTCTCTCTACATTAGAATCATAGAATCATCATAAAATGGCTTAGGTTGGAAGGGATCCTAGGGATTATGTACTCCAACCTCCCTGCCATGAGCAGGGATTCCTCTCAACTATACTCAGCTGCTCAAGGCCACATCCAATTTTGCCCTGAATACCCCCAGGGAGGAGATATCCACATCCTCTCTGGGCAGCCTATTCCAGAGTCTCACCACCCTTGTACTATATAACTTCTTCCTAAAATCCAGTCTAAACCTACTCTCAGCTTCAAACCATTCCCCCTTGTCCTATTGCTAGACACCCTTATGTGTCTAAGTTCTAAGTTCTCCCCCAGAGCCTTCTCTTCTCCAGGCTGACCAATCCCAGCTGCCTCAGCCTGCCCTCATAGCAGAGGTATTCTAACCCTTGGATCATCTTTGTGGCCCCTAGCACCTCGAGCATCCCCAACATGTGAACCTAAACCAACACCTAGCTAGCAGGAATTTAGGGAACTTTGTGTTGGCAAATGCAGATCCCCTTAATACAAAAGATCAATTCTGAATGTTCCTTGTTTTGAAAGAAAAATGGGAAAAAATAAAAGTTTTGAAGCTACAAAAAATACTGTCTTTGGGCAGTTTGCTGCCCTTTGCAGTGCCAAAGTTTGCTGCTTTGAGTCTTTTGGGTGATCAAACACAATGCTTCAGATTTTTTCATCCCAGTCTGATTTGAGACTTTTTAAAATCTCAGAAACGTTCTGGGGAGAACATTTATTTCCAACCCACCCACAGTGGTTGGTGTCTGTTTCAGCAGCAGTCAACTTACCTATCCATCCCATGTGGGCATTCACTGAGCTGAGCCAACTGCAGCTGTTTGAACTGTCTTCTAAACACCTGATACCATGGGCTCACCACTGAAAATACATCCCCCCTGCATTTCTCTCTTCAATACCATCAGCTAGGACACTTTTGAAGCGGAAGCATCCCGACTCAGAGCTACACAGCACACATGAATGAAAAAGGAGCCACCCCTTGGGACATCTCCAAACAATAGTCAGAGTAAACCATGAATACATCTCAGTCTCAAGTGCTCCACTTGACTTTTTTATTGAGTGATAATATAGGGGAGTGCTTCTTGACTATTTTTAATTGAAAGAGCTCTTAAGCTTTTAAAAATTACCCATGGACTCCTCAGCCTTTGAAAAACTTCCATAATCAACTGTGACAGTTAATGTTTGCAGCCATGCAAAAATGAAGTTGTAGTGAATGTTCTTTTTTTTTTCCCCCATGTGTTTTATTTTCCATTGTTTTCTGCTGACTCCCATGCATGAATATTGGAGAAAAGCCCAGGCCATTTTGGAGGAGATGGGAACTTAAAACTATTTTGTGGCTTGCCATCTGATTACCACTGATCCTCGAAACAAAAAGAGAGCAACACAGGTAAGGAATTTGTCTGGTGGTAGAATGAGTAAAACTGGTAATATCAGAAAACCTACAATAGAAAGAAAGAAATTAGAAAGAAATTTCTAAGACCTGAAATTCAAGAAATACAAAATTTTGGTGAGGTTTCATAGCTGACATACTCTCAGCTGAACTAAAAAAGTGTTGGGGTTTTTTTTTGTCTGTATGTTTGAGTTTGCCTATAGTTGAAACCTAAAATAAGGAAAAAAGGTCAAGTCTACCTCCTCACTTTTCAAAGAAGGAAAGAGCAGGCCAAGAGGAAGGCAAAATTCTGACTAACTAGCAACACATAGAAGAGCTTGAGAAATTTTGAGTTAAACTGTTAGGAATTCATAGAAATTTTGGGGAGGTTTCGAGGCTTGAAACTGGGCCCCGGATACTGTGAAATACTGCAAGGTCTTTGCCACATCCTGAGTTCATGTTGTCTGGGTCCTTCTGCTTGGTGAGTTGGGGAAGGCAGGATGAGCTTTTGGAGCTGACTGACACTGGATCAAGGTCTGGGCCATGAGCTTGGCACAGTAATTCACCCAAAAATTGTGGCTACTATTTCTTGCTTCGAACTCACAGACTAACTCTGGCAAAGAAGCCAAGCACTGGATCCTGAGCATCTGTGATCTCTGAGACCTAAAGGACAGGGAACAAGATGGGTATCAACTCTGCTCAGCACAAAAAAGCAACAAAGATCTGCTCTCTCAGGGGAAAAGAGACCTTCTCAGGTTTCTTTCAGAGCATCTGCAACTAGCATAAAACGAAGTAAATTTAACATTTGAGTCAAACTTCTCATTCCTCAAGGATAACAACTGGTCAACAGCAACCCCAGGCTAATGCTAAGTGTTGTGAGCAATTTCTCTGTTGAAGCTGATCAGTTAGCATCGGTGGGTTATGGTAAGTTAGGTACAAGTAATGATCATCCTGTGACAAGGACTCCTGCCTCCTTTACATTTAGCATCGTGCCATGCATAAGCCAAACAAAGGAACCAAAAAGCTGTGGAGCATACCAGGAAATATTACCTATGGCAGGGGGTTGGTACTCGATCTTTGAGGTCTCTTCCAACCTAAACCATTCTATGATTCTAAACACTGCACTGTGATGCTTCAGACACTTTGAGTCTCCTTCAGGAATAACTTTTCCTGAGTGCTCTAGACACTGGGAAACCATGCACTCCTGCTGATCAAAAGCTTAATTATAGAATCTAATATATAGAGATATGTAAAGAGATATGCACCCACTGACACAGGGTTTGCAGAGGGTTTGCACTTAGGGGAATTTCAAAAGAAAGCAGCAGCACAGCTACAGTGACAAGTTTTGTAGAGCCAGGAGAGAAACAGAGTGATGAAAAGCATGTGAAGCAATGCCTGGAAACAAGTATTTCTGTGTTCTTGACTCTTTGGAGCAAAGAAGCAATCACTAAAGCTACTTATCTAATAAAAACTGAACAAATAATTATCTTATGAAGCTCACTGAATACTCTAACAGCCTTCACAGTTGGTTAGTGAAAAGTTACTCTGCACAGGTGGTTTTGCAATGACACAGTGAAAAAAATCCCCTGTATGTAGTGGCTCTCATACACACCAGCCTGTGGAAGCTGTAGTGTGGTTGCTCAGGGCTGTAATACAAAGCTTACTGGCCAGACACAAGATTTGGGAGCAGAGCTTCAGACAGAAAAAGCCTGTTGTTGTCTCTAGGATATGTGGATATGAGCAGGGACTAGCACTTTGGTGAGGTTTCCATGGGATCAGCATTCTGTGTTCTGGGCTGCATCAAAAGAAGCGTGGCCAGCAGGGAGGTTATTCTCCCCCTTTACTCCACTCTGCCGAGACCCCACCTGGAGTAATGCTCCCATTTCTGGAACCCCTATTACAGGAAAGATCTGGACATGCTGGAACATGTCCAGAAAAGGGCCACAAGGATGATCAGAGGGCTGGAGCTCCTCTCCTATGAGGACAGGAAGAGAGAGTTGGGGCTGTTTGCTCTGAAGAAGAGAAGGTTCCGAGGAAACGTTATTGTGGTCTTCCAGTATCTGGAGGGGGCCTGCAGGAAAGCTGCTGAGGGACCTTTTAGGATGTCAGGTAGTGATAGGACTAGGGGGAGTGCAGCAAAACCTGAAGTGGGTAGATTCAGATTGGATGTTCAGAAGAAGTTCCTGACCATGAGGGTGATGAGACACTGGAACAGGTTGTCCAGGGAGGTGGTGGAAGCCTCATCCCTGAAAACTTTTAATGCCAGGCTGGATGTGGCTCTGAGCAACCTGATCTAGTGTGAGGCGTCCCTGCCCATGGCAGGGGGGAGTGGAACTAGATGATCCTTGGGGTCCTTTCTAACCTTGAGAATCGTATGGTTCTATGATTCTCTTTCTACCCACCGCTGTGCACCACTTGAATCAAAGATCTGCCTTCTCCAGAAGAAATGCCTTTCCGTAATGCTCCAGCCAGCTCCTTTAGGCTAATTCCTGGGCAATGACTGTTCCTGTTGCCCAGAGAAGAGCAGGCACAACTGGGTCTCACTCCCAGCTGGCCACATCTGACTGCCTGTGCCCTGGCAGCACCTGTGGAAAAACTGATGGCCTGTAGGTCACTTACTACCAGCAGGAGGGCAGGTGACCTACCCAGGTGGCGGGGGATGAGCTACTTCCCACGGGCCAAGGGAAGGGCAGACAGGCCATGACAGCCTACACTGCTGCTGTCCTGCAAGGACACTGTGTTGAACCGTGGCTAAATGCTGTCTGCAGCTGTCCCCGAGCAAAACTGGCCGTGCTGAGTGGAGCTGCAAACTGCATTTGGAGCCAGCTGCCTTGCACACTCCTTAGGAGCTCTGCTGTGGTAGTTAGGCAGGCACCTCTGTGTCTGTTGGGCAGAGTGGGCTCTCAAGATCCAGCAGGGCTCTGTTGGGCTGCTGGGGAATCCTGAATTGGCCAGCTCTGGGAATGGATGGGGTTTCAGATGGGAAAGTTAGCTCAGCAACCTTCACTAGCTCTGAATGTACTTGAAAAGGCATAAAGATCCTCTCTCCCACAAGTGTTACTGACATCCTAGAACTGCAGATTCCCACCCTTGTGCCTGCTTTGAGCTAAATACTTAGTCATGTGTTTAAAATAAGACCCCTCTACCAAAGCAATATTTCCCTTTGCCCTATCATTTCCAGCTGCAGATTCCCACCCAGTCCCTGTTTTGAGTTACACTTTAATAAATATACTTGCAATTGAAATCATCTTTCCTTTTTGTCCTCCTCATGCTACAGATTCCCACACTGACCCCTCCTTCAAGCCACAATTAATGCATAATTTATGTCTGAAATAAAAATCATCTCCTCCTCCTGCCTTACCCATTCCAGCTGCAGTTTCCCAGTGCCGTCCCTGCTTTGAGCCATGCTTAATACATATGTTTAAAATAAAATAATAAAAAAAGTAATCCCTACACTCTGCTCCCCAGCTGCAAGCTCCCATTCCTATCTTATCCTCCATTTCCAGTTTGCCAGCTCTCCCAGCACTACCCCCCAGTCAACAAGGGAGCCTCTCCCTGGTGGCAGCAAGAATCTCTGAGGCACCTCTTCACGGGTCACTTCCTTCTCCTTCAAGGATCAGACCCCACAGTGTGT
Source organism: Eubucco bourcierii (assembly GCA_013396675.1). Lineage (NCBI taxonomy): Eukaryota > Metazoa > Chordata > Aves > Piciformes > Ramphastidae > Eubucco > Eubucco bourcierii. The sequence continues at coordinate 1,575,726 of VWZE01004432.1, forward strand.
GAGGTGGAGGTGGATGCAGCTTTTACTTATACCACTGATTCTTACAGCAACAAAGGAAAAGGGAGAAAAACAAGCAGTAAGTTAACAGTCACTGAAACAGGGACCTCCTGGCAAGGGACACACCTGGGATTTTCTCTTGTCACCCTAAGTGACAGTTTTCTCTTGTCGCTGCTGTGGTGCCCAGTGAGAACTGGTTAAGCCTCTGCTTCAGGTCTGCCTCAGCCAAGATTTCCAGTTGAATAAAAGTGAGTCTGACTGCATAAACCTGTGTGAGGTTTGGCTTTCCTTGCTGGCCTGAATGGTGCTCCCCAAGGAGTTGACTGGGACAAGGATCCTGGGAAATTATCAGTTCCTTACCCCTTCTCCTTCTGCTAAATACCAATAATCTACAAAAATGCTTCCTTTATCCATTTAATTACCCCCAAAATCCTTTCACATGTCAACCTTCTCAAAAGTGTACTGGTGCCGTTGCACTGAAAACCAATGGCTGTCTTTGGCCTTCTCCTTAGCAAAGGAAGCAACGGGAGCCTTCGATGGGATGGCAAAAGGGCTACCACTGGTGCTGGCAGGAAAGAATAGTCTGAAGTTCTTCCCCATCAACCTTTGAGGAGTAGGATAGTATTGTTACAGTTGGAAAAGATCTCTAATATCATCAAATCCAAACCATGTCTGTCAGCGCCACATCTCTGCCTCTTTTAAACATCTCCAGGGATAGAGATTCAACCACTTCCCTGTGCAGCCTGTTCCAGCCTTTGAGAACCCTTTCAGTTTCTTGTAATATTTAATCTAGACTTCTCCTGGCACAACTTGAAGCCATTTCCTCTTGTACTGTCACTTGTTACTAGAGAGAAAAGACCATTGCTCCCCTTGCTACCACCTCCTTTCAGTAGTTGTCAGGGATGAATTCCAGAGTGCTTTTCTGGTGGAATCTGAATTTGAAGCTGGTTTGAGAGCTGTTCTGGCATTTACCTGACTTGACACCTGAAACCCTCACACTACCTGCATCTTCACATTTTGCCTATGCTCTTCATCAGCCATGGAAAAAAACCCAAACATTTGTGGGAAAGATAGAGGGGAAAGAAGGAAGAGGGAAAGCCAGAAAGGGCCTGGGGTGGTTTTCCAGTTCACATGAATCACAGAGTGAGGATCAGCTACTCTGGTTGCCATAGCCCTGCTGTCCCAGCCTGCACCTGAGTGCTGGTACTGGCTGCTGGTACAGACAGCCTGTGCGTGCTGGCTGACAGAAGAGCTGTGCTCTGGTCTGGGGGGGTTCCATCACGGTGAGTCTTATCACCACTCATGCACCTGCTCCTCTGAGGGACATAAGCAGAAAGGGCAGGACACAGGGCACTCCTGCCCCAACACTGCCACACCTGGGACAGAGCTCACTCTCATCACTGCCATGAGCTCCAGTTGGTTTTATTCTGACTACTTGATGAACTTCTGTTGGATGAAACAGTTTTCACATGGTGCAGTTAGCAGAAGTCATACCTCATTAGCTGAAAGCAAGCGTCCTCTCAGGAGATGAAGCCCTGCCCTGGACATCCTGTGTAGGGGTTTATGCTCCCTTCCCCTGGGAAGCTCCAAAACTCATCAGGGAGAGGCTTACTCTGAGTTTAAAAGCTTCTGTGGTGCTTGTTTTAAACAGCACAGTTTGCCTGAGAGCAGCCAGGAGATGACAAAGAATTGCCCAAGGTGTGTGGACCTCACAAAAGACCACATGTAAGACATGGCACAGGTCTCCCTGGTTGCTCACACCCTACCTCATTTGTCCAGAAAAGCTGTTGGCAACCTTCTGCCCCAGTTGCTGAGCAAACACCATCCAGCAGGACCAGAGCTCTGCACTGGGCACGCAGCCCAGAGAGGCTGCAGAGAGTCCATCTCTGGAGGCAATCAAAACCCACCCAGACATGCTCCTGTGTGATCTACTCTAGGTGATACTCCTTTAGTAGGGGGAGTGGACTAGATGGTCTTCAGAAATCACTCACACCTCCCACAATTCTGTGATTCTGTGATCACCAAGGAGCAGGAAAGAAGTGCTCCACACACTCACCAGCGAGCACATTTCCCACTTGCTCCCCGCAAACTCGAAATTCTGCTCGAAAGCAAGCGGCAGATTCGGCCGCATCGGTGTGCTGAGGGCTCAGCAGCCTGGGCTGGCTCCTGCCTTGGTAGAAGGTATGTTAATGACGGGAAGTGTTGGGGCCATGGGGAGCCTGTAAAACTCTGAGGACTGAGAAATGAGCTGTGGCTCCTAGCAGGCGTTGCTACTGCCCCAAGTTCAGTCAGCGTTCCCTCCACAAGAAGGATGCCTCATCTTAAATACTTACATATTGATTGCGTATGAAATGAGGGCAGAGAAAAACCCAAATGAAGTTGGGATTTAATAGCTGGTTCGCAGCTTTTGAGGCATTTGTGGCCACTCTGGGGGTGATGGATAGTTCTGCAAATATGACTTTCCCAAGAAAATCAGCCCATTTTGCAGCTGTAATGAATCGTGCTGTGTAGTGGCCCAAACACCGCTCGCCAGCCAGCTACCTTAAGACAAGATGCTGAGGGACTATTTTGCTTGATTAGATAATGGGCTGGTTGAAATTCCTTCAGCTTTACTGAAACACAAGTTAGCAATTTCAGACATATCAGATGATGCATCAATTTTCTGTAAACAGAAGACTGTGCAACCCACTTTATTGAAAAGCCCTTTATACTGCGCTAGATTTAATCTCTCAATTTGAGAGGCAGCCCCATGAAATAAGATGTTTGCATGCAAAATCTCCCAGATTTCCAATGGAAATATAAAACAAAGAAGAGCATGTTCCCTTGGGGACTGCACCTATCTTGGATTAGATTTTCTCTGATGTTTTTGCATCATATTACCAATGGCTTCAGGGAAGTGAAACAGCAGTTTTCTTTCTTGAGAACAAAGGCTTGCAGAGTTTAAAAAACAAAACAAAACAAAAAAGTTAATATATTTAAAGCACTTTTGCCCACTGTTCTTTTTATTACTCTGAGAATTCTGGAGGAAAAAAGGTATCTTACTGTATTATTTTACCATCTATGTTAATGACATGTGCATTCAAGGCTACAGCCTGAGAGTTCTGTAAAGGAAATTTATTTCTAAATCAGTGCTTTCTGCTTCCCATGGTCCCAGTTTTAAGTGCTGGTAGTGCTCCTATGATGCAGAGCTGCCTCTATAGCCCACTGGAATCACAGGCTCACAAGATGTCAGGGGTGGGAAGGGACCCAAAGAGATCATTGAGTACAATCTCCCTACCAGAGCAGGACCATACAATCCAGCTCAGGTCACAGACGAACACATCCAGACAGGCCTTGAAAGTCTCCAGAGGAGACTCCACAAGCTCTCTGGGGAGCCCATTCCAGTGCTCTGTGACCCTTGCAATAAAGAAGTCCCACCCTGTGTTGAGGTGGAACCTCCTATGCTGCAGCTTATATCCATTGCTCCTTATTCTATCACAGGGAGCAAGGGAGGAGTCACAGGAATCATGAGAAGTCTTTTCCTTTTTTAATTCCATGGATCTCGGAAAGGATCCGCTGGCCACACACACAATGTAGGCAAACTTCTTAGAAAGTTTTGGATATCTGACAGCCAAATTGATTGTACTCTCCTATCCTTCATCTCAGTTCTGACACCCTCCTTTCCTCTTTTGTTAGCTATAACTGCTCTTAAAGCACTTGGAACAGCATCCAGTGATAGAGGTTTGGTGCTGATGGTTTGTCCCACTGAACTCAATGGGCAGGCATTAAGGAGAAAACAGCAACTTGCACCCTCAGTAGTTCTGCTTAATCATAGAATCATAGAGTATTAGGGGTTGGAAGGGACCTCCAGAGATCATTGGGTCCAACCACCCTGTCAAAGCAGGATCACCTAGGGCAGGCCACACAGGAATATATCCAGGTTGGCTTTGAAAGTCTCCAGAGAAGACTCCACAACCTCTCTGGGCAGCCTGTTCCAGTGCCCCAGCACCCTTACAGTAAAGAAATTTCTCCTTGTGTTGAGGTGAAGCTTCCTGTGTTCTAGCTTATATCAATTATTCCTTGTAATGGAGCAAACTACAAGTGGGTAGATTCAGACTGGATGTTAGGAAGAAGTTCCTGACCATGAGGGTGGTGAGACACTGGAACAGGTTGTCCAGGGAGGTGGTGGAATCCTCATGCCTGGAGGTCTTTAAGGCCAGGCTGGATGGGGCTCTGAGCAACCTGATCTAGTGTGAGGTGTCCCTGCCCATTGCGGGGGGTTGGAACTAGATAATCCCTGAGGTGCCTTCCAGCTCTCACAATTCTATTATTCTATGCCCTATTCCTGGGTGCCACAGAAAGGAGCCTGTCCCCTTCCTCTTGACATCCACCCCTCAGATATTTATAGACATTAATGAGATCCACTCTCAACCTCCTCTTCTGCAGACCGAACAGTCCCAGCTCTCTCAGTCTCTCCACAGGAGAGAAGTTCAAGTCCCTTAACCACCCTCAATGTATCAGATATCTGTTATTATTAAATTAATTAACAATTTTAAAATCCTCACGTACTGATAAATAATTTAAGAAAGTGGCCTTTGTCCCCTCTGTTTGGACAATGCAAATTAAGAAAGCTTTTTGCTAAGAGGGAATTCTTCTTGCCACAAATAACACTGAGCCAGAGATGTTACACATTTCAAGTAGAAAGATGAATTTTGGTGTTGAAAGCACACAGTGTTTTCCCAAGCATGCTTTAATCCATGTAGGGTTATAATGCTTCCAGAAAGATGCTTAGAAAAGGTGTTCTTAGCAGACTGAGGTGTTCTTCACCTCAATAAGAGATCTGCAAGAAGTGCTATGATTTAAACACAGGTTAAATAAAACCCATGAGTGTAGATAGCCTGGGAATTTCTCCTCAGCCTCTTGGAAATACTCTGTGACACAGGGTACACACAACGATTTGGGAAAGATAGAAATACCTTCTCTGTAGGAAGTCCATTTGATTGTAGGACTCATGGCTTCAGAGTGGTGAGAAAGCAAAGCAATAAGCAATTTTAAGAATTTTTTTTTAATTAATATTTGTGGGGGTGGGGTGGGTTGCAAAGTCACTGCTATGAATGATTTCTGGATTCCTGACTAAGAACATTGAATGTAAAACCGAGAGTTTGGGAACTAGGTACCTGGAGTTCATCTTGTCATAAAACCCCAGCTACTTCTTAGGTCTAGGTAAACACTCCCAAGAATTGGATTATCCTGCAGACATCCTGAGAAATATTGTCTGCATCTTTTCAGCTGTCCCAGAAAACACCAAAACACCCAACCAGTCCATATAGTAGTAGTGTGGCTTTACACTTTGACAGGTCAACACTGACTGGAGAGCTCATCACAGATTCACATGGTGAAAGGTAATTGCTGAGGGTACAGCTACACATTTATTTCTCTTTACATTTCACAGAATCACAGAACTGCCAGTGTTGGAAGAGACCTCAATGATCAGCTAGTTTCAAACCCCATGCCATGGGTAGGGACACCTTCCACTAAATCAGGTTGCCCAGAGCCACAGCTTGGCCTTAACCTCCAGGGATGGGGCTTCCACCACCTCCCTGGGCAACCTGTACCAGTGTCTCACCACCCTCATCACAAGGAACCTCTTCCTAACATCCAATCTTAATCTCCTAGTTTTCCTGTATTCCCCCTAATCCTATCACTATCTGACACCCTAAAACATCCTTCAGCAGCTTTCCTGTAGGCTCCCTTCTGATACTGGAAGGCCACAATAAGGTCTCCTTGGAGCCTTCTCTTCTCCAAACTGAACAGCCCCAACTCTCAGCCTGTCCTCATAGGAAAGGTGCTCCAGCCCTCTGATCATCCTTGTGGCCCTTCTCTGGACACATTTGTCTGCTGCTAAATTACAGTCACCAAGATGATTCATGAGGCATGCCAGTACTATCATTTCCACTCCCAGTTCACAGACTAACTGGGAGAGCAAAGAGAAGCAGAAGGGGCAAGCAAACACTCTTCTTTGCTAAGGGATGTCACTCTGGACATGGCAGCTCATTTGCAGCACAACAAGGTTATGCCCAGGTTGTTCTTTCTTATGTGAATACACAAACACTGCAATCAGAGCAACAGGTTTATCCATCCCTCATCCACCAGACTGCATAAGGCAAACTCTGCACAGCCCATTCAGCAAGGAAATGTGTCAGTTAGGGGGAAGAAAAAGAGAGAGAGAGAAAAAAATCCCATAAGAAACCAATCCACAATGGCACGGGTAAAACAGCCATAGCTGCAGTACTATTGTCTTGGAGCTGGAGAGATTCAAATTTCACAGGGTCAAAGAATGCAACTCAATCTACTGCAGAAAGCAAAGGACAGAACAGAACACAACTGATTAGCACATCCCCTGCCTGTGGTGAGGGGGAAAAAAAATGACAACAGCTTCTTAGACCTCTGGACATAGAGACAGTTGTCAGCAGTCTCTCTTAACCAAGCAACCAGATAATCATCTGGTCAGTTGCTCAACTAGTTGTCTATAACCCATGTAAGTAATTACTTGAGTAAACTTTTGTTGCAAAGGAAATCAAAGAGGAAGCAGAATTAACCATAATGTCTGACATAGCTCTGAGTGCAGAGGCACTAAAAATATTTGCACAAAGTGATACATAAATGCAGCCATCCTGTTGCTGTGCAGGCATTCCTAGGTTTATATCCAGCGAGTTCCTGCAACTAGCAGTAATAAAGATCTTTGCAGTGTTTTCCCAAATGGTTAACATGAAACTCTACCTTACTCCTTATAAAATCCTTCTGAAGAACATCTAAAGTTCAATTTAAGAGCAGCATAGCTCTGCTCTGCTTTTGTTGCTCTCCATTTTCTCAGCAATGCCTTGATGTTTCAGTGTCCGTACATAAAACAAAAACACATGGAAGGTTGCAAGACCTGTGTGTATGGATCTAACAACTGCAGGACAAACACATTCATTATAACAAACTCTGTAAATAATAGAAAGCTTGCTGTCTGCTATCTGTATCTAATGTGACAGCCCAAAAACTATCCAGGAAGAAATGGAGCCTTTGCTTTGTCATTGGTAACATCAGAGCCCTGAGAGGAGTTTGCCTCAGCTGAGCTGGTGCCTTAGCTTTGACCAACTGGTCCTTATGCCTTCATAGTTCATGAAGAAAAGTAAGTACTTGGCCTACATGCTTCATCTCCTCCTAGGATGGACACCTTGCACAGACCTGTTGAATCCATCTGGGGAAGAGCCTGCCTCTCACTGAGCTATCTGGAGAGTCCAAAGAGACTACACATGCTACCAGTCACATAGCCATAGGGAGCACCTAAGTAGCAAGTGTTGAATTTTGCACTGAGGTCCTGTTAGTGAAGGTCTAACCTTCCAGAGCAGAAAACAAACCAAGCCAGAACAAGGCATGAAATACTGAAGGCTGTATAAAGATGTTAAGGCATCTGAAAGTTCACTGTCCCAGATTAGTGGGTGCCTTTGACTGGCTGGACTTTTCTCATCTGTAAAATGGAGATAAACAGTACCTCAGATTTCAAGTATCAGTCCCAACATTCGTAAAATTTGCACTCAACTGTTGCTCTCAGAGCAGCTCATAAGGGAACCTCCAACGAAATTAACATTTCTGTACTCACTGATGATACCTATTCAACAAGGCACCGGGACCCCATGTCACCTGGGGGAGTAAAATTAAATAATGGATGCTTCTTCAAGTTGTAAGGCACCACAGGGGAGTGGCACTAGCAGAATGCTAGGATAACAGGCAGGCAAACTGACCTCTTAAATTCCAGTATTAAACAGAGAGCACCTCACACAACATTATGTATTCATGCAGCTATTCATCTACAAGCATTTCTGTTTTCTTCTATATCATACCAGCCTTTAAAATGCAGACAAAATAGGAAGAGCTTGAGAGGAGTTATATCCAAGATAGCCTCTGGCTGAATACCAGTGTACAAATAAATAGAGGGAAAAAAAGCTCTATTTCTGTAGCCTCATCTCTGCCTGATTTTGCACAGTCAGCTAACTGCTACCAAGAGAAAACACCACAAATATTTACTCATCTAAACATGTGAGAGAAAGATGTCATCAGAAGCAGTCTTCTCTTGAGGTTTCAAGTTTTCAGCAGTGATATGAGGAGGTACTACTGTGATAGGGGCATTCACTGAGAGCACCCAGTACATTCCTGTGCTGTAGGACACGACAGACACAGAGAAGCAGCACAGCTCTGCCACAGAATCAGAACAACACGGGAAGCCAGCACAAAAGTCCAGACTGATATGATCACCAATTTCATACGTGCCGGTATGCACTCCCCTTCTCCCTGAGTCATCCTCTCAAGTTCAAGCTTTGGGTAAAGTTGATTTGCATACTTAACTCTGGGCATCCTTATCTTAGGTCTATTGGAATGAAGAGGTTTTGCTGTAACTGAATTTCACCTCTACTGTGAGGAGTGTGAATCTCACTTCAAACTCAGCGTTACCCTATGAGGTATACTGCAGTGTCTACCATCAGGCCTTGCTAGGTTATCTGCAGCTCACTGCTGCTTTTCCCTTTGAATCATATACTGTAAGATAAAAATGAATGACACGTGTTAAAAGAGCACACAGCTGAAGCTGAAGGGACACAAATGTATGAGATCATGTAGGATTTTTGAAAGGATGACTGAAAGAGAACTCTTTTCAAGCATCTGGTTGCTGTGATAAAAAGCAAGTTCTCCCTGTCCATTTGCTGTGGATATGATCTCATCTCAGGTGGTTTAAGAAATCATCTGAAATATAATTAGGTTAGAAAAACATGCACTCTCCACTCTGGATGTTTTGGAAGAGCAGACTGGATTTCCGCTGAAGTATGGTTGGAAAATGCAGATGCAAAACCAAATTCCTCATCTGGCGATGTGGAGGTGTCCTAAGATAACAGCAGTGCTGAGAAGGCAGCATGGGGCCTGGGCAGCTGTAAGCACCCAGGGCCTACCACCCTGCTTACTGTCAGGTTGTGTTCCTCAGGGACACAATCTTTGGGCTACCTCTCTCATGCTCCATCTATCCACCAAACACTTGTATTTCTCATTCGCTCCCATTTCCCAAAGTCAGCTGCAACCAAGACTCGCAGTGATATTAACAGGGCTTGACTCAAAGGACCATAACAGAAATACAAAGACCTGCAGGGGTGGATCTCTGGTTTTGGCCAGCCAACCTCCATTGCTTTCATTAGGATTTCAGGGTACAAGAACAACTGTTTCTTGGCTGAGCACCTCGAAAAGCAAGGTCCTTATGAGCTGGAAGCTGTGCTTGACTAGCTGGTGATAGCTGCCTGTATGAGTGCGATAAGAGATAACATAGCTGGGCAGGTATTCATCTCCTCACAGACTCATTAAGGTTGGAAAACACCTTTAAGATGATGGAGTCCAACTGTAACCCGACTAGACTATACCCTGAAGCACCATATCTACATGATTCTTGGAATGGAGACTCCACCACCTCCCTGGGCAGCCTGTTCCAGTGCCTGACTACTCTGGAAGTAAATAATTTTTTTCCTAATATCCATCCTAAACCTCCTCTAGCACAACTTAAGTTCAATTCCTTTCATCCTATCAGTCATTTCTTGGGAGAAGAGACCAGTGCAGGCCTTACTACAACCTCCTTTCAGGTAGTTGTAGAGGTCTCTTTTAGCCTTCTCTTCTCCAGACTAAACCTCAGCTCCCTCAGCCACTCCTCATATGACAAGGTCCCAGCAGAAAAGTGCTACAGAAACACCCTGTCTATTCCCCATGTAGGACAACATTCCTCTAGGATATTAGGAAAAACTTGAAGACAAGGCTAAGAAAAATTAGTTTGGCTACGAAGATCGCAGTATACACAACTTTGCATGAGATAACTGGGGTCTTGCCACCAACATTCGGATGCAGATGGATGCAGTCACCTTTACAGAAGGATTTTGCACATGAAAAATGCTGCAGAATGCAGAGAAATGAATTTTGGTTGTTTTTAAGAAAAACACAGATGTCGCACACCCTGCCTTTTTCTCTCTGAGTTTGTCTCTTCACACTCATGCTTGCGAGCAGTGTTGAGTGGTGTAAGAAAGGTTCTCACAGGCATTATTCAATCATCTGCCAGGTATTTGCACCTGAAAATAATGATAATTTTCCATACTTTAGGACATGTGCACTTTATATCAATGTCAAATAACCACTCAGCCTTGCCATAATTGGGCTTTTCTACATTAGAAAAGCTCCATATGTTGACTCACAGTCACCTTTAGTAGCGTGACTTGCAGAAGAGAGATACAAAGCACTGGATCTTTAAATTAGCCAAATGTAAAATGTAAGCATAATTGCACTTTAAAGAAATGCAGTTTTCAGCTGCATAAACTCAGATCATCTATGATGACCAGATTTTGTGGCATCTGGTAAAAGATTAATCCTCTGCCATCAAACCTTGAATTTCTGTTTTGTTGAACTTACAACTGTTTAAAGATTCTTTCTAATATAAACCTGAGATTGGCATGTGAGTACTAAGGATTATTGTGTGAAGTCCCAGCTGGAGCAAGCCGCTGAGCACATTGTGTAACTGACTTACACAGGAAGAGAAGGAGAACCTGGTAAAATACTTCATTCACTTATAAAATATGAGCTAAGTTCTTGTCTCTTCACCAGTAAGCAGCCCTGAATTCAACGCAGTCACACAGGTAGAACTGAAAGAAGAATTTGGCCACTTGCAGAAACAACAACCCTGGAAAGATTCTCTTTGGTGTATTAATTTTTAGCAGGATGCAAAGTCAAGAAACACCAGGTGCTTTTACAACTCTAGATCCTTTTGCCATTGACTTTAATGAACAAAAAATGTAGGAAACAAGAAATAGAGCAGAGGCAGCCTGTAAAAAAAGTGAATAAAGGGGGGTGACTTTCCTTCCCTTTTTAATCATTTTTGGGGTTGCATCTTAGTCTTATAATGAGAGTTGCTTGGCTTGAGGCCTTGAGTAATGTGGTCTGGTGGAAGGTGTCCCTGCCCATGGCAGGGGGAGTTGAAACTCATACAATCATAGAATGGTAAGGTTGGAAGGGACCTCAAGGATCATCCAGTCCCAACTCCCTGCCATAGGCAGGGACCACTCCCACTAGTACAGGTCACTCAAGGTCTCCTCCAACCTGGCCTTGAACACCTCCAGGGAGGGAGCAGCCACAACCTCCCTGAGCAACCTGTGCCAGTGCCTCCCCACCCTCACTGGAAAGAACTTCCTCCTAACATCCAGACTAAACCTCCCCTCTGCCAGTTCAAACCCATTGCCCCTTGTCCTGTCATTACAAGACCTTGCAAATAGTCCCTCCCCAGCCTTCCCGTAGGCCCCTTTCAGATACTAGGAGGCTACTCTAAGGTCTCCTGGAAGCCTTCTCTTCTCCAGGCTGCAGAGCCCCAACTCTCTCAGCCTGTCCTCACAGCAGAGCTGCTGCAGTCCTCTGAGCATCTTTGTGGTTTCCTCTGGACCCGCTCCAACACTTCCATGTCCTTCCTGTGCTGGGGGCTCCAGAACTGCACACAGTACTCCAGGTGGGGTCTGATGAGAGCAGAGTAAAGGGGTAGAATCACTTCCCTTGCTCTGCTGGCCATGCTAGACTAGATGATCTTTAAAGTCCCTTCCAACCCAAATCTTTCCATGATTCTGTGACTAGACAGAAAAACAAAAGATTGGAGCCAAACTATCAACAAAGAATCGAAGCAGTCCAAATTAACAAGACATTGTTGGCCTCTGTCCTACACATATAATCATCCAGCAGGTATAAACCAACATAATTGCATTGAGATGAAACAATCTGAAGGAGTCTCTTAAATAAAGAATGCTGTGAATACTGAATCATGACACAGGCAGCAGCAGTAGAGTTCATTACAGTGATGATTTTTAGCTCCCTAATACACAGCCAGTTTGTGATCAATAACATAGTTTGAACAGCATACGACTGAGCTGAGGTTTTCTTGGCCAATATATAACCTCTATGCTCATTATAGTGCTTGTTGAGACCCGAGACTAAATATCAGTAACTACTAATGGTGAAAGTCAGCAAGAAAGAAAATTAAGTTCTTGTTTTCTCCTCTTTTCAATACACATTTTGATGAGCTCCTTTGGAGGGTGCCAGTGCCAAAGAGGGTTCCTCGTATTTATCTCTTGTTCTGTCTAAAAATGTTCAACTTTTCAAGGTCCCAGAGATCATTAAGTTATAAAGTAGCTCACTTGCTGATTCCCTCTGTAGGAAGACAAGCTGCTTAAATGTTGTTATGTGACAGTCTTATTCAATCAAAATAGGTCCTGCAGCATGCACACACTCCCCCATACCCTACACACAAAACTCCACAGGTAACTAACACCAGGACTGCATTTGGACAGGATTTTCATCCATACTCATGTTGCCCTGAAAAAAATCTCATTCTCTTCCACATTGAAGGCAAGATGGAGTTTCCAAGTATAAAATGATACCACAAACACTACAAAATTACTTGGAGAAATTTGGAGGGTCCCTGGCACCAAGCAGAAAATATTTCAGGAGATGCACAGAAAGGCAGAAGTGCAGTCATAGAATACTCTGCTGCCCATCCAGTTCTTCTTTAGCTATTTTAAATCTGAATTTAGCAGTTCTTTCAGATATTTTGCTTCCCAGGTCACTGGCCAAAATTAACATCCCTGAGAGCCAACACCTCAGCTATCCCCATGCCTACGGCAAGCATCACCTCATCCAGAGCTTCCTTGCCAAGAGCAGGCGTAATATGTGTGGAATAGGGGTACATGTTGTATTTACCTTCATTCAATAATTAGTCTTCTGGATGACAGTGACCACATCTCGGCCATTAATAGCCTCTATTGTGTGATCACCAGCATCAATCACAGCTGTTCCATAATGAATCTCATAAAAATATTCAATCAGTGATGGAGAGGGCCTTTGAGATCCACAGAATGAGTTTCAGATGTTTGCAGAGCCCTCTGAGGTAGGCTGCAGCTCACACAAGGGAAACTCTACCAGGTGTTTGCAGTTTCATGCCTGCTGTATAAGTAATGTAACCCATAAAAAGGATTATTTCTTTTTTTTTTTCTTCCCTCAGAGCAACTGAGCTGGAGGAAGCAGAACAAATAAGAAGATAAAGAAGCACTTTTGGAAACGGAAATTCTGACCAATAGGGGTGAAATTCACCTTATAGCATTTGATAGGGAAAGACTAAAAGATGTATTTTTCTGGTGGGGAAAGATTTGACTTGTTTTTTGAGGTGCAAAAATCATGAATACAGTGCCTGAAAGTTGAAAAAAATAACGTGTCAAACTTTGTGACCGAATGTTTAGTCCTCCTCCAAGTTTTGTGGACTACTTTCTCTCCCATCTTGTAGCCAGTATCTTAAATGTAAACACATCCACACAAATTTCCAGCCTGCTGGCTTTGCTGTCTCAAGCTATGCATCCTGCTGCTTTCCCCTTAAATGCTTCCCTTCCCTTTGCAGTATATAACCCCCTAGGTACCTCGCTGGGGCAACTGTCTCAGGCTTGAAGACAGCCAAACAGGTCTGCCTTGGTCATCTATACTGCTACAGAGAAGGTAAATGGCTTTTAGTGTATGATGGGACAAGGAGCAGAGAGTTTGCAAGTTGGTTTCAGTGCTGCTGGGAACTGGGACTATGTCCCCTGAAAGGAAGCCCTGTTGCAGCCCTGTTCTGATCTTGTGTAGCAGATTGCTTTCACACAACACCATCACTCTTTTCCTTTATATAAGTCTTCTTTACCCTAAATGCTGTTTTCCCTGTGATTATTCCATAGATCTGACAAGGAATTCTACTCCCATGCCTCAGTATATTTGTATTAGAGTAGAATCATAGAATTGTTGCAGTTAGAAGAGACCTTTAAGATCATGGAGTCCAACCATTATCTAACTGTGCCAACTAAACCATGTCCCTCAGCACCACGTCTCTGTGTCTTTTAAACATCTCCAGGGATGGGGATTCAACCACTTCCCCAAGGAGCCTGTTCTAGTCTTTGAGAACTCTTTCAGTCGTGAAGCTTTTTCTAATGTCCAACCTAAACCTCCCCTGGTGCAACTCGAGGCCGTTTCTTCTCATTCTGCTGCTTGTAACCTAGGAGAACAAACCAACACTCACCTCACTCCAACTCCTTTCAGGGAGAGACTGACATGTCCCCTTAGGCTCCTTCTCTCCAGACTAAACAACCTCAATTCCATCAGCTATTCTCCCATTCTCCAGCCCCTTCACCACCTTCATTGTCCTTCTCTGGACCTACTTCAAGACCTCAATGTCTTTTTTTGTAGTGTGGGCCCCGAGTATGTGTAGGATCCATTTTATCTGTGTCTGTACAGATGACATCCAGTATAACTTATGTGCCACTCATCTCATTCCTTCTATCTCCAAAATGAGGCTATCACACAGCAACTCTTTCTCATGTGAAAGCTGTCTATGAGTAGTTGTCCTATTACTCACAAGGGGAGAAAAACCAAAGCTAACAAAACCCAGAGAAAACTAGCTTAAAGTTTCCATTGGCAAACAAAGACACCTCAAGAACAGCTTTCTGTTGTAAGTAAAAATAGCTGTTTTCAGAGACAGGTGAAGATTCCAGCAGATTAGGAGAAGGAAAAAAGTTAAACAACATTTTTTGATCCTCTAAAGTACTGCTGGGCAATGGACACCTCTGCTGCATCCAAATGTGCACATCCTGAGCTAAACACAAAAGCCACGGTGGAGTACAGCTGGGGCATTGGTCGGACACAGTCCTTTGATTCCCTGCCCAGTTCCAGTGTAGCCTCCAGCAATCTCAGTCTGAGGGACAGCCTTAATTTGTGGCATCTGGACACAGTCCTCAAGGCACCATATGGAACCTGGGAGAAGCCAAGTCAGGCCATTGCCTTCCCCTGCCCTGGGATACCCTTTGTGGTGGTGGGAAGAAAGCTTTGGCCCCACAGGGACACCTGAGCCCTGTGCAGGTCCAACCCTGGGTCCTCCAAAGTGTCTTAAGTGGGCTGCAAAGGACTTAGTGCTAATCATCCTCCAAATGTCTGTCCAGGCATAGACTCCAATATTCAGAGAGGCTACAGCCCCAGCTTCCTCTGAAGAACTCTCACGTGGAGTTAAATGCTCTTACACCAAAAGTGAGACCGCTGCACCAAGTCCATCATCTCTGCACCATTGCAGCAGCAACCACTTGGACACCCTCCCGTGGAGTGCTTTGGGTGACAGCAGCTCCCAGAAGTCACAGCTTGGACAATGCACCACGTATTTGGAAGCTAAATGCTGCAAAGGCATCTGGTTTCAATAAAACTGGAAACTGGGCCAAGTTTGGGCTGCACAAGTTTCTTCCAGGTACAGCACTGACATCTTATCTCAGCAGCATCTTAGCTTTTCCATACCCTTGAGTTAAAAGTCAAATAATATTTATGTGCATACACTCAGAGCTTATGTGGCAATCTTCTTGAAAGACATTAACATCTTCATAGATGAGCCAGTAAGAATACTAAAATTATGTGTGACAGGGAACAATAAATCACAATATGACACTCTGAAGATCATTTAAGCTCTTTTGTTTGCATTGCAGGATCCAGAGTTGTTTGGTTTCTTTAAAAAAAAAATTTAAAATCCGCATTTAACCTCAGACAACAGCAACAAAGGGAAAAAAGAGGCAAGGCCCATCCAAATCCCACAGGTGAAAACAGGTTTTGCTGTATAGTTTAGTCTAAAAAACAAGTCAGTCTACCTTCCCAAAAGGGCCAGACATGAAAACAACTCTTTTTTTTTTTTTTTTTTTTTNNNNCCAAAAGAAGAAAAAAGTTTTTTTTTTTTTTTTTTTTTTTTTGGTGGTGTCAGAGACATTCAGCAATGTTCTGGATTAGTTTTAACCATTAGGTGACTCAAGACCCAAAACTCATTCCCTCTTTCCTAAACACAACCATAAACCTTCAGTTGAAGAGTGCATTTTTGTATTTCATGGATGCACCACTCAAGAAACGGAAGGTTAATACTTTCCTGTATTCAATGACTGGGTTAGAACATGTGCCTACTCTTTAGCAGCTTAGGAGGTAGATGCTCAGACTGAACACAGAACTCAACAGCCCTTGCTTCTTGAAGGCCATTTGGATCATGAGCATGATGAGTCCAATGAACTTCTACATAGAAATAGAAACATAGAATTGTTCAATGGCCCAGGCTGGAAGGGATCTCCAAAGATACATCTGTCCAACCTCCCTTGCAGTCAGCAGGGGCATCCTCAACTAGATCAAGTTACTCAGAGCCCTGTCAAGCCTCAGTTTGGGTATCTCCAGGGAAGCGGCCTCAACCACCTCCCTGGGCAACCTGTTCCAGTGTTCCACCACCCTCATAGTAAAGAATTTATTCCTAACATCCAATCTAAATCTGCTCTTCTCTAGTTTGAAGCCATTGCCCCTTGTCCTGTCCCCACAGGCCTTTGTAAACAGTCTCTCCTTGTAGGCCTCCTTCAGATACTGGCAGGCTGCTATTAGGTCTGTCTGGAGCCTTCTCTTCTCCAGGCTGAACAACCCCAGCTCTCTCACCTGTCCACATAGCAGAGATGCTCCAACCCCCTGATCATTTTCATGGCCCTCCTCTGGACTTGCTCCATGGGGTCCACACCCTTCCTATATTGAAGGCTCCAGACCTGAGTGCAGTACTCCAGGTGAGGTCTCACCAGAGCAAAGTGGCAGAATCTCCTCTCTGGATCTGTTGGCAACTCACTTCTTTTTGGGGTTCAGTAGCGTTTAAAACCTCACTGACTTTTTTGACCTTTAAATGAGAAACATATTTGGGATGCATTACAGCTTAGCCTCTGATACCCATAGGTCTTGCTAAGGAAAAATCCCACGATCAGCTATCAGACAGTCAGTGTGACTTGCACGCTGAGAAACCTCTCAGTTCATCTGGTTGAAACTTGCATTTTGGTCTCACTAAAGCAGACAGTTTCCTCTCAGAAGCCTTGGTGGCTTCTAGGAGGTTTGCCTTGCAGTATTTTTCTTTTATTGCCCCACCAAGCAGTGACCAAGACTCGTCTGGAGCAGGGTAAGTTTTCTTGCTAGCTTCAAGATCTTCCAGTGTGGACCTTTGCTTTCACAAGGCCTGGCACTCATTTTGGATGTGTGACAATGTGGAATAGAAAATATATTTGGTGCCAAAGATACTATGCCACTGAAAAACAGCCGAATCCTTTTCTTTACCAGTTGTCAGTCAGTCCATATCTTGTGGTCTAAGCTGCAAGGGCAGATGCTAAGTCTGTAGCTGCAGTGACATGAAACTATTAATATTCCCTATTACTCAGCACCAAGAGCTGAGCACAACAAACAAAAGTTGAGAGCAACAGTGTGCACCATACCCAGTTCTAAAAACTGCTACCTTAACTAACCCTTGCTTCACTCCTTTTTCCTGACTAGAACCACAAACCAGTCTGCTGGGCATGAGGTTACTCAGTGTCCTCTTTTTCCCTGTGCCTACTCAAGTGGACAGGGAAATGCTATGAGCATCCAGCACCAGGAAAGAGGTGGTGGGATCAGAGGAGAAAAAACTCTGGTAGCAGAACAATGTGAGGCAAGGATGGGCTTGCCTCAGTAGTACAATAAAAGCCTTACCATATATTACTGTAATGAGATTTTGTTGACAGATTTGTTTGGTGCTCTTAAACCTCAGGCACTCTCTGCCTGTCTGTCTCCTCTGCTTTTTGCTGTATTCCTTCTCAAGGTTCCCTTTCTTGGGGGAGGGGAGGAGGGGTCAGGACGAGGCAGAGGTGCGGGGGGAAGGCAGTTTGCCACATCCACCTTTCATAAGCAACAATGTCAGCAGAGGACAATGGGATGCAGAAACCTCAGGATCTGGCAGGACCGAGCTGCAGTGATGAGTGGTGTGTAGGATACAACAAGACTGTAACTAAAAGGTCACACAGGTCCTCTTCAGTACCAGGACAGATACACTGAAGGGCAGGTCCTCCTAGTGAACCCTGCTGAAGGAGCCCAGCCAACACATCACCCACCTGGAAGAACAGACCCCATGCAACGGGCCAGATGTGATATGTATCCCTGCAACTAGAGCTGTGTGATGGCAAATGAGTGGCAATATGTTGCATGCATAGTGGTGGACCTAAGGTCAGGATCAGGAGGACAGACCTACAGGTCTGAAAAGAGTTGAAAGGGGAAAATTTGCACAGAGCATATCACAGGATGTCAGGGGTTGGAAGGGACTCAAAGAGATCATTGTGTCCAACCCCTCTGCCAGAGCAGGACCACACAATCTATCTTAGGTCACACAGCGATGCATCCAGACAGGCCTTGAAAGCCTCCAGAGAAGGAGACTCCACAACATCTCTGGGGAGCCTGTGCCAGTGCTCTGGGACCCCTACAGTAAATAAGTTCCCCCTTGTGTTGAGGTGGAACCTCCTGTGCTGCAGCTTCCATCCATTGCTCCTTGTCCTATCCCAGGGAGTAAGTGAGCAGAGCCTGTCCCCCCCTCCTGACCCCCATCCCTTAGATATTTATAAACATTACTTAGATCCCCTCTCAGTCTTCTCTTCTCCAGACTAAAAAGCCCCAGGTCCCTCAGCCTCTCCTCATCAGGCAGTGCTCCAGTCCCCTAATCACCCTCGTAGCCCTCTGTTAGACCCTTTCCAGCAAATCCCTGTTCCTTTTAAACTGGGGAGCTCAAAACTGAATGCAGTACCCAAGATGGGGTCTCACCAGGGCAGGAGAACACCTGATAAACATAAACAGGTGAACACTTGATGGCAGAATGGGGTGTTTCAAAACAAAAAGGTCATAGGATATACTGCATCAGGATCAGGGACTTTGGAAATACAGAAGTGGAAATGGTTAAACTATTTTAATGCTCTTTCTGGTCTGTTTGAGTATCATGAATATTATAATAAAGAGATTGATAATTTGGATATCTTAGCAGAACAGAAATATACAGTCCTCAAAAGTGTTAGATTGTATCAGCGTGGAAATCCCAGCAAGGGGAAATTTCTAAGATCTCCAGACAGATCCTTAACTCTTTCTGTGGCAGTTACAGTCCTCCCTTCTTCAAGATTATGTTGTGTTGTTTAATTAAAATAAATAAATAAATCTCTGCTAATAATTCACCAAGATTTGTATCTGAGAAAACGCTCTCAGTTGCTTGTTAGGTAGGAGCAGAACAAAACTTTGCACAGTGAGAGTCCCAGGGGACAGACAGTAGCAGCTCTACTGCTCCATGGTGTCTCATCATGCTAATTCACAGTGTCAGGGGCAGCAGGAGCCCACTGGTGCTGAACACCACCTCCACTGGGCACTTTGGGATCCAACCCCTCCAACAACCTTGCTGAAGGGAGGGGGGGGAAGTTTATGAAGACAGTGTCCAAAATGACTGCTGGTTAACTAAAGCAGGCAATGAATAAAGCAGCCCTCTCACTGCTCAGCACGACTGAATGAACAGACCATTGGGCTCCCCCTGCATCTCATGCCAGTGAAGTTGCTACTCTGCTAGAGATGGATTTCTTATTGTAGCAGATATAGGAAGACCCACAAGCACCAACAAATATGCTGCTACTGAAAACAAATATGGGGGGGAAACCAAACCCTCAAAACAGACATTTTCCCCAAGCCATAAGTGGCAGCTCAGTTTTCTTTTTAATAAGCACTTGAAGTGGAATTGCCAATTGCCAATGCTGCTGCTGCAAATTTCTGCCAAATTCCTACTGCAAACTTTGCTTTTTTTTTTTTTTTTGTCCCCTAAAATTGTATTCACTTCAGTTGGAGTTTTATTGGCATTGAAAGTGAATGAAAAGCCTGAGCAAGGACTTTGGAATGTTGTTAAGATGTTATTTGTCTTTGTGTGTGTGTTTATGCAATTTTAAACATTATTATTTATACCCTCTGCAAGCAAGGGAAAAAAAAAATAAAAAGGGGATGTACTATAAGTTAAAGAAAACAACAATGATTTGCATTGCTGTTGACAACTATCTTCACTCTCCAGCACTGAGAAGTGCCAGATGGTGAATTTGGAACAGTTAGCAGTAGAAAATGAGACCATACCAGGTTCAGAGAGCCTCTGAAAGGAGGATTTGGAAATGGGAACTCCACATAAGGATACAATCCAGAAGCAGATCTTACTTTTATTGAGGAGATGGTGGTGGGTAACGTGCAGTGCATTAAATGTGCTTTAAGGTCTCTGTTCTATTATTTGTCTCCATTTAGCTTCTGAAAAGGAGGAGGAAAAACTCCAAATGTATAAATGTAGGGGAATTTGAAAACGACACTGGCAACACAGAAGTCAACTTAATAAATAGGAACATGTTTCACAGGAACTTGTAGCAGAGTTCAAATTCCATGTTTTTGGGACAGACTCAGTGGGTATATTGGATAAATATGCTGCCAAACCAAGCTTTTTCCACGGACTGATGATACCTGGTGGGATTTGACACCTACACATTTGAACAGGAAGGAGTGGTCACACATCTTGCCATCTATTTGTAAAAGCAGAAATGTAAATGCTGACATAGGCAACAACGTTGATATGGAAATCCCACACAGAAAGTGGAGTCGAATGGAAACCAGGAGAGCATCTCAGCAGCATAGGGCAAAACATGTTACAGAAATGTTGACTATTTCAAGACCACATAAAAAAAAAAATGCAGAAACTCATACAGAATATGGGAACAGGCTATAGAGAAGCACAGAGGTAGAGAAATCAAACAACAAGGCCAAGTGTAAGGTCCTGCACCTGGGTAGGCACAATCCCAAGCACAAATACAGGCTGGGTGGTGAATGGTTGAGAGCAGCCCTGAGGAAAAGGACCTGGAGGTCTGGGTGATGAAGAGTTCAACATGAGCATGCAGTATGAGTGCAGCCCAGACAGCAACCAAGTCCTTGGCAGCATCAAGTGCAGTGTGGTCAGCAGGGCAAGGCAGGCGATTCTCTCCCTTCACTCTGCTTTCATCAGACCCCATCTGGAGTCCTGTGTGCAGTTCTGGAGCCCCCAGCACAGGAAGGACATGGAAGTGTTGGAGTAGGTCCAGAGGACACCATGAAGATGATCAGAGGGCTGCAGCAGCTCTGCTATGAGGACAGGCTGAGAGAGTTGGGGCTCTGCAGCCTGGGGAAGAGAAGGTTTCCAGGAGACTTTAGAGTAGCCTTCCAGTATCTGAAGGGGGCCTACAGGAGGGCTGGGAAGGGACTATTGACAAGATCTTGCAATGACAGGACAAAGGGCAATGGGTTTGAACTGGCAGAGGGGAGATTGAAACTGGATGTTAGGAGGAAGTTCTTTCCAGTGAGGGTGGTGAGACACTGGCACAGGTTGCCCAGGCAGGTTGTGGTTGCTCCCTCCCTGGAGGTGTTCAAGGCCAGGTTGGATGAGGCCTTGAGTGAGCTGTACTAGTGGGAGGTGTCCCTGCCTATGGCAGGGGGTTGGAACTAGATGATCCTTGATGTTCCTTCCAACCTTACTATTCTATGATTCTATAACTTGACAATGATCTCAGGAGGCAACGATTTTGTTTTTTTTTCTTTTTTTGGCCTCATGTCATCAAAGGGCAGAAATCGAAATGTCAGGGATGTAAATAATTATATTAAATTAATTACTTCAGCAGAAAAGTAACATTGGAATCCTGCTCAGGAACTGATATTTAGCAATTGCCTTATGCTGTAGCTGAAGATATAAGAGGCCTGGAATAAATTGTGGCACCTCTCTGGAGGCTGCAGTTGTTTATAATATCAGAAATTTTACTTCAGATGTTATCTGGCCAAACTTTGAGGTCACCAACAGTCAAGCACAGCCAAAATAACTCCTCTGGCACCTCTACACATATACTTTGAACTCCAGGGGTGTAACAATACGTGCTTGAACATGTCCAGAGAAGGGCACCAGAGAAGGGCTGGTAAGGGGCCTGGAGCACAGCCCTTCAAGGAACAGCTGAGAGAGCTGAGTTTGTTCAGCCTGGAGAAGAGGAGGTTCAGGAGAGACCTTACTGCTCCCTGTAACTACCTGAAGGGAGGTTACAGCCAGGTGGGATTGGTCTCTTCTCTCAGGCACCCAGGGACAGAACAAGAAGACACAGTCTCAAGCTGTGCCAGGGCAGGTTTTGGCTGGACGTTAGGAAGAAGTTCTCCACAGAAAGTGTGACTGGCATTGGAATGGGCTGCCTGTGGAAGTGGTGGAGTCACCATCCCTGGAGGTGTTACAGAGGAGGCTGGATGAGGCACTTAGTGTCATGGTTTTGTTAATTAGAAGGTGTTGGGTGACAGGTTGGACTTGATGATCTTGAAGGGTTTTTCCAACCTGGTTCATTCTGAGATTCTGTAAATCTTCGAATATGCCCAGAGACCTTCCACAGGACAAGGTTTTGGGTCTCTAGTGCTGAAAACATCTGAGGATACTGAACAGAAATCTGCAATGGCAACTGAAAAGGCTTTGGGAGATGTTTTTGTAAGTTTACGGAGTTCAGGAGAAGTCTCTGAGGAAAAAGGATGACTAATACATAACATCATAACTTTAAAAGTGAACCTATAGAGACACAGAAGGAAACTCCACACCAGTCTGTTTGACATGAGTTGCGAGCAAAAGCCTTTGAAAGTCTTTTAAGAGTCAAAAGGGAGAACATTTGGAAAAGCACAAATGAACTGGCAGTAACCAGCATGGCTTCAGGAAGGAGAGGTCACCATGGCTCACTAGCAGAGGGGAATTCTTCACGGATGTTACTGCTGGGCTAGGCATGGGGCTGCAGCGCCCCAGCACTGGGGCTGGGCGTTCCTCGAAGCAGTCTGACAAGCCCCAGAGCAGTAACTAATGAGCGAGGCACAGAGTTTGGTGGACTGGAGGGGACTTGGCACATTCAGACTGAGACTGAAGAGGACTAAGGGAGAGAGTACAAAAGATGACCCAAAATGGGGAATTTCAAAGGTGAAAAGTGAAGGAGGACTATGAAGCACTGCAAGAACTTGAGTTGACCTGAACAAATTTTAAAATAAACAAATAAATCAACCCTTCTCCCTCAAATGAGAGAAGAAGGTTTCTTGTTGACCACCATGATCACATCCCTGTCTTTACAATGCTCTGGAGTGATCTTGCCAAGGATTTCACAGTCACTGGCAAATAGTAGGTCCTCAATACACTGGAGGTTAAGATTGGGATTCTGTGGTGGGGTTAAAATTACCCCCCAAAATAAAATCACCAAAGTAGTTCAGAAGGTTTGGAAGTAAGCTAAAGCTATATATTTCCAGAGAGTTAAAACCATATAATACAATGCCTATGCACAAAATAGATTTACATATATTTACAATTATTTACAATTTAGAAATAACACAGAAGTCCCCCACGGACAAAGCCCAGAAAGGGCCAGTTGCCACTGTCTTCTCCCCCACAAAAAGAAAATCAGGCCCAAATTGCTATCTGCTCAGCCAAGGTTAGTGCAGCCATGCAAGATCAGCCAGCGTGGGGGACAAGAAGAGGAGGAGGAGGAGACAGGAAGCAGAGAGACAGGAAGAGTGTGTGCATTATACACTAGCCCAGCAAATGAATGAAATGATAGAGGTTTATCTATTGTTCATCTGTATCCAATATGGTTCTTTGTTCAGCATTTCAAATGACATTAGAGTGTTAACTCTAAAACCACCACAGATTCCTGTGGCCTTTGCATGCAAGAGGGAAAACAGAAGCACCACACTGTTGATGGGTTGCTCAAGCTCACACCTCCTTCTTCACCTGTCTGACACATCAGGAGTGGTCACAGGGCAAAGGCAAAACCTGGGAGCAGGATCCTGACAAGCCAGCAGAAGGGAAAATATTATTTCAAAACCTTGATTTAGAATAAATATGCTTCATATTTAGGGTGTCGATCTTGCGAGATGAAGGAATGATGCTGATTGATTCTGCCTAGGGATCTATCTGTTGAAACTTAACCTCTACCTCTGAAGTCTGACAAGATCCCCAGTGTTGCAAGCTGTCCAGCAAGCACCCAAAGGAGATTGATCCAGGGTGACTTCTCCCAGGGTCATGATCTCAAGATGATTTTCAAAAGTCAGTACCCTTTACGTCCGGGTACAAATACTTCATGTCCACCCAAGGTTTCAAAGATGCAGAAATAACACCACTGTGCAATTGCACCTCACCTACTGTCCTGTCAGGAAAACCAACTGAAAGCCACTCAGGTAACAAAGAAATGTCCTGGAGGAAGGCCCACAAGCACGAATTGCTGTTAGCAACCCTCTGCTGACAGCACTAACAATAAAAACCCTTTTTCTTTTATTAGCAACCTTCTGCTGACACTGATGCCATGGTTCCCAGGTGGTGCTGCACAGAACCCAGCTCTGGGAGCCATGCCAGGGGGTAGGTGCTGGAGGGAGGTTAAACCCTGCCAGCGGGAGTTCTTCCAGAGAAGCCCAAGTGCCTAAAGCCCAGATGTGTCCCCTGGGAAAGCCCATGATCCTGGAATGCCATCCAACTGCCACGAAACCAAGCAGCTCTGTCCCAGGCAAGGAGGAGGTGAGGCTGTTCAGCCTCCTGTTACACCTCCCTTCAAATAATGAATCGCAGAGCCACAGGTTTCACTTTGCAACCTTCTGCAGGTTTCTCCTGTTGTTTGTGGGAGCTATAAAAGCCAGGACTTTCCACTGGTTGCCTGTGGGTTTTAAGGCCTCTTTTTCCTTTCCTTTTCTGGTGCTTCTTTGCCCAGTCTTGGATATTCTAATTAGCTTTCCTGGAGGAGTTTTACAACAAGAAGACAAGCAGTAGCTTATCCTAGGCAGTTGTTTGTCTTCACGTTTTCCCTCAGAAAAAAAAAAAAAAGAAAAAAAGAGAGGACTTCCAAGGACTGAGTTTCCTATCTGAATCATTATTTGAGGGGCTAGAGGACAGAAATGCTCTGGGCAGTCAAGCAGGGAACTTTAAAAGGAATCCATCCAAAATGTAATAAAGCAAATATTTGCAAGGATTTTTGAGGAATTCCAGCATAAGCCACTCCTCCCTTTTTATTAACTTCACCAGTGCTTGACGGGGCAGCTACGCTCTCCAGTTGACTGACAAAAGCCACTTTAAGACCATTATTTAAGAAGCAACCATTATGTGGTTGTGTGACAGTGTTACCCTACCAGAGAGACACTTTTTGAGCCATGCTTTGAGCTGACATTTTGTGCTGGTTTAAGGTTAACTGCAATATTTTCATAGAGAAAATTACACTACAGGCTGTGAAAAGGAAACAACGGTGATGTCTACTTCACTCATAGGCTTGCTGAGATCACAGTATCACAGCATCACCAGGGTTGGAAGAGACCTCAAAGATCATCAAGTCCAAGCCGTTACCACAGACATCAAGACCAGACCATGGCACCAAGTGCCACGTCCAAACCCACCTTGAACACCTCCAGGGACGGTGACTCCACCACCTCCCTGGGCAGCCCATTCCAGTAGCCAATGACTCTCTCAGTGAAGAACTCTCTCCTCAAATGATGTTTAAGAGAAGAACCCAAAACATAGATAAATCAGACTCTCTCTGGGGCACAGCATCTCGGGCGGTCTAGCAGCTTCTGG
>VWZE01004433.1:0-33630 GCA_013396675.1 Eubucco bourcierii
CAGACCCCCAGGGCCTGTTCCTCAGGGCTCCTCTAAGCCATTCACCATGCAGCCTGGAGTTGTGCTTGCAACTGTGCCTACCCAGGTACTTGGCCTTGTTGAATGTCCTGAGGTTGGCCTGGGCACACCTCTGCAGCCTGTCCAGGTCCCTCTGGATGGTTCCCTGCCCTCCAGCACATCAACTGTGCCACTCAGCTTAGTGCTATCTGCACATTTGCTGAGGGTGCACTGATTCATCTGTCCATGTCACTGACAAAGATGTCAAACAGCACTGGTCCCAGCACTAACCCCTGAGGTATGTCAGTAGTTAGTGGTCTCCAGGTGGACACTGTGCCCTTCATCACCGCTCTCTGTGTGCCACCATCCAGACAATTCCTTACTCAACTCATGTTGAGCTTTTCATCAACCCAGACCCCAAAGTCCTTTTCCTCAGGGCTGCTCTCAGCCATTCACCACCCAGCCTGGATTTGTGCTCGCAATTGTGCCTACCCAGGTGCAGGACCTTACACTTGGCCTTGCTGAATGTCATGAGGCTGGCCTGGGCACACCTCTCCAGCCGGTCCAGGTCCCTCTGGATGCCAACCCTGCCCTCTAGCAAGTTGACTGTGCCACACAGCTTGGTGTCATCTGCAAACTTGCTGAGTAACTCAACACTGCTAAATTACCATTAAACCACATCACTAAGCACCACATCTACACCTCTTTTTAATTCCTCCAGGGATAGTGACTCCAGCACTTCCTTGGATACTACCAGCATCTGCATCAGGCAATCCTTGGTTTTCACAGAATCACAGAATGTATCTGGTTGGAAGAAATCTCAAGGACTATCCAGTCTTAGCCTACACAAATAAATAAATTTTTCTTGACAATAAAACACACATATGAAAACCCTAATCCTCCCATTTAAAATAAGAAGGACACCCAGTAGGATACAGCAAGTAATTTTTGTTTTCTGCAGTTTGTGATTTCATATAATTACCATATCGCCTTGCTTACTGCTCTCTTATTTTACATTCAGTCTTAACCAGGTAAACAGGATCTGTCATTATTTTTCCTTCATTTCCTACAACATCCACACAACTGCAGGGACTGCTGAGCTAGAAACATGTAACGGGGCCAACCAAGTGGACCCAACACTAGAAGAAGGCTCAGCACTAAAAAGCAAATTTTTTCCAGGATTATGTACCACAAAACTGCACAGAAGAATCAGGCCTTTGTATCAGCAGCCAATCTGTTACAAAGCAAAGTTAGGAGAAGACTGAAAAATCATTATGATATCTCTTTTTTAACTAAAAACACATAGAAAGAAAAATATATATACTTTTGGGACAGTTACTCATACAAGAGTACACGTGTACATGCTTGTATGTAGAGCAATAGCCAGAGATAACGTATTTATATAGATAACTGCATATTTTAGGACAGCATCTGTAAAAATCCAATAGTTCAAATAACTCCAGAGACTCTAGTTAACGATTTAATAAACCCACTTCCCCTACACACACTGTAACAACTGAAATTTTTATCCCAAATTTGGAAACTAATGCTTCATAAAGAATTTAACATGAATTTTAATGCCATTTATTATAGTTTAATAAAAAATAAAATAGAGAACATGAAAAAGAATGGCTTAGGCAGCTCAAGTAGAGGCTGCCTTACACTGTGGAACATTAAGGACACAGAAGTATTACTTTTTTTTTTTTTTTCCCCAGTTATCATTCCTCAAAAATCATGTTTTTAAACAAGTTGCTGAAAAGTTAGGCTGTTTGGTTTCTTTCAAGCAACAGGAGCCTCATGACTCAGGACTTAGTCTTCCAGACTTAGCATCAAAGCTTTCTTATCCCTCCTTGAGACAGGATGGTAGTCAAGATGACACTAGAGCCTGAGCTTTCATACCCTCAGATAAACCTGCCTTGAGCTTTCAGAGTCTTAGATAAACCACACAATTACCCTTTCCTCTTCTTCGATGAGCACCATCTATTTCAAAATGCATCAAAGGCAACTGCAGAAGCTCTAACACATGGAAAAAAAAATCATTAGGAGGTTTTAAGCTACAGTACCTGCTGCCAACTTTTGAAGAGAGGGCAAATAAATAAGACCTTTAAATTTTAAGATGTTGCTCAGCAACACCTTGTCATGCTACATCACACAACACTTCTTCCTCGTTATTTCTGTGGCCAAGGGTCAAAATTCATATTCCCAAGAGACAAATCTTCCTGTAGAAAGAGCAATGAAATATTCCTACAGAGAAAGCATCTAACTATCTCAGGAACAATCCACATCTCCATCTTGGAGACCTCTGCAAACATCAAGACGTGCTGCAATTTCTCAAGGAGGCAGCACACTCTCTTCATAATCACTGTGCAGCAGCACAGCGAGATGTGCATTGTCACCACAGAGAAGCAGGATTCCTTATATAAATCAATTTCCTCCTGTAACACATCTAAGGAGGCATCAGTATGAAGTTTCACTGTCTACAGGTTCACACTACACATTAGCAACTCTCAGCTCCATTTATCAGCATTCAACAGTTTTGAGAGTGCTTTTACTGGGATCTGTGGGTCTATTTCTGTTTTTTTGAAATAAAATCTTAGAATGTTTTTGGTTGGAAGGGACCTTTAGAGGTCATCTAGCCCAACACTCCTGAACCAAGCAGGGCCTTCTTCAACTACGTCAGGTTTCTCAGGGCTCTGTCCAACCTGACCTGGAATGTTCCCAGGGACGGGGCATCCACCACTTATCTGGGCAATCTGCACCAGTATTTCACCATCCTCATGGTAAAAAGTTTCTTCTTAGCTCTAATCTGAATCTCTCCTCCTCTAGTTTGAAGCCATTATCCCTTGTGTTACCACTACATGCACTTCTAAAAAGACCTTCACTAGCCTTCTTATAGCACCCTTTAGGTACTGAAGTATGCTATGAGGTCTCCCTGAAATCTTCTCTTCTCCCTACTGAATAACCCAAACCCTCTTAAGTTGTCCTCGTTGGAGACATGTCCCAGTCCTCTGACAATCAGAGGTAATTGCTCAGTGTACAGCTACAATCTGCTCTAACACCAGGACTGTAATTTTTTCCTTCTCTAATGTATGTCACATTTCAGTGCGTTCAGAGGTCCTAGCAACACGCAAGCAGCAGAGGATCCCTCCAGTTCTGCCAACAGGTGCCCAGGAAAGTCACTGGAATTGCTTTCCAGGTGTTATCAAGTTCTCATGATTCATAATCTTGTCTAGCAATTGCACATGGAGCAATCCTGCTCCAAATGAAATCATCATTATTTGCCCAGTAAACAGAGCCCAGCATTGAAATCTCAGGTTGCTTGTGACTGTAATGGAAGAGCTTCCTGTAGCCCTGCTCAAGCACCTTCATATAGCCCCAGGTCAAGCACCTTTAAACTGTTCTTTCTAGAAAAATAAAAACTCTTTTTCATAACAACCAAAACCACAGAGTCCTTAAGCACAGAAGCCTGATGGCTCAGTTTTACAGAAATA
Organism: Eubucco bourcierii; assembly: GCA_013396675.1. Lineage (NCBI taxonomy): Eukaryota > Metazoa > Chordata > Aves > Piciformes > Ramphastidae > Eubucco > Eubucco bourcierii. Next base: position 3,489 of record VWZE01004433.1, read on the forward strand.
CCACTATTTTTTGCCCACCTCTCAGAGCAGCCAATGGTGCAGGCAGCCTGAGGAGGATGAAAACCAGCACTGAAATTATCAACATGCACTACGTCGTGCATGCAACTCCTTGCCGACCCATCTTCTCCTTATCTCATCCACCCACCCTTTCCCATCCCACGGATCTGTTTTCTTCTCTGTCTCTTATCTTTTCAGGTGGTTTCTCCACAGCAGGGTGTCTCCTTCTGCTGGACACCACACAGAAATGCAAAAGGAATGTGATCTTTGGTTGGCATTCCTAGGAAGGGCTCCATTATAGGGAGGAATTAATGAGAACTTTGCCTACCTGAAGGCTTTTTTGTTTTGTTTTTTTTTTAAGCCATGGTGTCTGTAACTCACATGATGTCAGTACAGGAATATCATGCTAAAGATCTGGAATGTAAGGGGTGGGTTTTCCTCGTTTCTATGGTTATGAGCAATTTTAATGACCAACCTAAATTAAAAAAAAAAAAGCTGGAAGAGAGAGAAAGTAGGAAGAAGTAAGGTAGGCGTTTAATTTTGATTGACAAGCCACAGCATAACTAGTTAAGATCTGTCAAATGCCTGCTAAGGATCACAAATCCCCAGCACAGCCTATGGCAGTCTGAATTAGTCTAAACGCACAGCTTCACAGAAATGCTTCTTAACCAGTGAGATCAGAGTTCACCGTTTCAGTTTTCGCACACAAAGCACCTGATATCAGAACTACCAAGACACTCAAGGAGAGGGCACAAAAATATCTAGTTTCTAGCTCTCCTATGAGGTGGTAAGATGCTGGCCCAGGTTGCCCAGAAAGGTGGTAGATTCCTGGAAACATTGAAGGTCGGGTTGGACTCGGTTCTGAGTAACATAATCTGCTCAACGATGTCTCTGCTCACTGCAGAGGGGTTGGACTAGGTGACCTGTGTACAGTTCTGGACACCCAGCACAGGAAGGACATTGAAGTATTGGAGTGGGTCCAGAGGAGGCCACAAAGATGATCAGAGGGCTGCAGCAGCTCTGCTATGAGGACAGGCTGAGAGAGTTGGGGCTCTTCAGCCTGGAGAAGAGAAGGTTTCCAGGAGACCTTATAGTAGCCTTCCAGTATCTGAAGGGGGCCTACAGGAAGGCAGAGGAGGGACTACTGACAATATCTTGCAATGACAGGACAAGGGGCAATGGGTTTAAACTGGCAGAGGGAAGATTTAGACTAGCTATCACGAGGAAGTTCTTTACAGTGAGGGTGGTGAAACACTGGAACAGGTTTCCCAGGGAGGTTGTGGATGTTCCCTCCCTGGAGGTGTTCAAGGAAGGGGATTCTGCTGTCCTGCTTCACTCTGGTGAGATCCCATTTGGGATGCAGACAAGCACAGGAGAGACATGGACCTGTTAGAGAAGGTGCAATGGAGGGCTATGAAGATGATCAGAAGACAGACTGAGAGAGTTGAGGTTGCTCAGCATGGAGAAAAGGAAGTTATAAGGAGACCTTATTGCAGCCTTTCAGTACTTAAGGAGGCCTATAAGAAAGATGGGGACAGAATTTTTAGCAGGATCTGTTGTGACAGGACAGGGGGTGATGGATTTAAACTCAAAGAGAGGAAATTTAGACTAGATACAAGAAAGAAATTTTTCACTGTGAGTTTGTTGAGACAAGGGTCCAGGATGCCTAGAGAAGTAGTAGATGCCCCACCTCTGGAAACATTCCAGGACAGGATGGACAGACCTCTATGGAACCTGTTCTAGCCAAAGAGGTCCCTGCAAACTGCAAGGGTGTGTGGACTAGATTGCCTTTAAAGATCCCCTCCAAAATATTCTATGATACAAAGATCCAGAGCTACATGAAAAGAACAGCATCCACAAGATTGTTAATGACCACAGCCACAGTTTGAAAGGTATTATCATCTGCATCACTTTGGAATCATATTTGTATCATTTCAAATGCTGTATAGATATAAAGTAAGAAGATGGTTCCTGCATTAAAGACCTTAAAATAGCAGAGTTAGTGCAGAAAGAGAACACAGATTGGATGTAAAACACCAGAAAATGCAGAGACCACCTGGAGAAAGAGAAACATTGGCACGACAGTCTGCTGCGAGGCTTCCTGACGATGTACCATCAAAAAAAAGTCAAGATCTGGGGAAAACTGAGAGCATCCCTACCAATATTCATTGGTGATACCAACAGGAAAAAAGGCATGCAGAATGACAGAGACAAGGAGCATTTCAAAGTCAGAAACACAGATTCATGGCCTTGGAAGGAAGAGGCAAAAACTCAACAAGGCATAAGGCAGCATAAGAAGGGCTCTGGAGATGTAACCAGCAGCTTGTGTTTAATATCACTGAGAATGCAGCAAAAAACAGATACAAAGAAGACTCAAGACATGACTGAACCAAGACAGAACAATGCTTTTCTTTTACTCACTCAGCCCTGTTAAGATGGCAGCAGGAGACTGCGATCTTCACAGGGCTACATACTCATGAGACCACCACTTTCTGAGTTCCTGTGTAGTTTTTAAAATGCTTTACAAGGCTCTGTTATTTTATCAAATGCTATTTGACTTTTATGGAGGGAAAAAACAGGCAAGAGAGGATGGGGTTACCAAGGAGGGAAGTCAACAGCTCCCGAGATGCCTGCCAACAGGATCTGCACTTAAACCATGTAGTTTTGGCAAAGAACACCCTCGAAATTTGATATTTAAAAGTCTTATGGTGTTGGAACACATAATTAAAGTAAAAGGACACAAGAGAACTAAGCTGATCGACACAAACTTGTATCAAAGTCATGGGAATGTGTTCCAACAAAGTCTCAGCCACCTGGCTTTCCCATGCTACACTGAAAGAAAAATTAGCTACCAACTACTTCTATATCCACTGAAGATCATCCCTCTCCAGCCTCTAAAATAGTACAGGTTTGTACCAATCTCAGAGAGCTAAAAAGAAAATAAAATCCAACCAGTCCAGGAAAACCCAAAACTGACAAGTTTTCTCACTGACTGCCAGTTTCCAACCCTAGAGCACTGTATTTCTTGTGATAAAACCTTTTCTTCCCAGAACAATCCATAGGACTCACACCATTTGGCACTGGTGAGGCTGCACCTCAGATACTGGGTTCAGGTTCGGGCCACTCACTACAAGAAAGATACTGAGGTGCTGTAAAATGTCCAGAGAAGAGCAATGAAGCTGGTGAAAAGTCTAGAGCACAGGCCTTACTGAGGAGCAGCTGAGGGAAACAGTTGTTTATTGTGGAGAAAATGAGGCTGAGAAGAGAGCTTCTCACTCTGCAACTACTTGAAAGTAGCTTGGAGGCAAGTGGGCACTGGTCTCTTCTTCCAAGTAATAAGCAATAGGATACCAGGAAACAGCTTTGAGTTGTGCCAGGGGAGGTTCAGCTTGGCCATGAGAAAAAATGTCTTGACTGAAAGGGTCGTCAAGGCCCGGAACAGGCTGCCCAGGGCAGTGGTGGAGTCACCATGCCTGAAGGGGTTTCACGCTCATGTAGATCTGGTACTGAGGGACGTGGTTTAGTGATGATTTTTTCTGTGGTGGTTTCATGGTTGGACTTGATATTAAAGGTCTTTTCCAACCAAAATCACTCTGTAATTCTAAACAAAGTCCAAAAGTAGTATAAAGGACGAAGCGGGAATCTTAGGCATGAGTGGGTAAGAATACACCACTGCAGAACGTACTGCCAAGAGGTTAAAACTGCCACCTGCTTTTCAGTCCTTAAATCTTTTGGACAGTAGCCCTATCTCATATAATAGCTTCTCTTGGTCTCTCTCAGTGCTCCTTGAAGCACGAGGACTGAAAACCTACATGGCTGCCCAGCTGTAGCTGTTGAACACAAGTGAGTTTGGAGGTGGAAAGCAGTGGTAACTGACTTCTGCTGACAGACGTGGGACCAGCATGGACAGCTGCAAAGGAAGAACTAGGAAACCACTGCTTTGCTTTCTCCCAGTAGTACCACCATGAACGCAGTAACCAGGAAAGTAAAACAATCAAACAGTATCATAGAATCATAGAATGGTAAGGTTGGAAGGGACCTCAAGGATCATCTAGTTCCAACCACCTGCCATAGGCAGGGACATCTCCCACTAGGACAGCTCACTCAAGACCTCATCCAACCTGGCCTTGAACACCTCCAGGGAGGGAGCAGCCACAACCTCCTTGGACAACCTGTTCCAGTGCCTCACCACCCTCACTGTAAAGAACTTCCTCCTAACATCTAGTCTAAATCTCCCCTCTGCCAGTTTAAACCCATTGCCNGGAGGCTCCAGAACTGCACACAGGACTCCAGAAATGAAATGGAATTCATATTCTCTTATTGCAAGGTTTCCAACAGCCAAGTTGCCTATCACCAAGGGGATAGCCTGGGTGACAGAGGACACAAAGAAGGCAGAGTTACTGAATGCCTTCTTTGTCTCCATTTATACTGCTGGAGACTGTCCTCAGGAGCCCCTGGCACTAGAGGAAAGCATGACAAATGAGGAGTTTTCCATGGCTGAGGCCCAGGTTAAGGAACAGTTGAGTAATCTTGACGTCCATAAGTTCATGGGTCCTGACGGCATGCACCCGCGGGTGTTGAGGGAGCTGGCACAGCTCATTGCCAGACCACTCTCCACCATCTTCAGTAAGTCACGGCAGACAGGAGAGGTGCTTGGGGACTGGAGAAGGGCAAACATCACTCCAGTCTTCAAAAAGGGTAAGAAGGACCCAGGCAACTACAGTCGAGTCAGCTTCACCTTCATCCCTGGAAAGGTAATGGAATGACTTATCCTCGGTGCTGTCCTTAGGCATATCAAGGACACTGGCCTCATTAGGAGCAGCCAACATGGTTTTACCAAGGGGAAGTCATGTTTGACCAACCTGATAGCCTTTTATGAGAACATAACCAGCATAACCAGGTGGATAGATGATGGTAGAGCAGTGGATGTTTATCTTGATTTCAGTAAAGCATCTGACACTGTTTCCCACAGCATCCTTCTGGCTAAACTGAGGCAGCGTGGTCTGGATGATGATCAGGTAGTGAGGTGGATTGGGAACTGGTTGAAGGAAAGAAGCCAGAGAGTTGTGGTCAATGGGATGGAGTCCGGTTGTAGGCCTTTAACTAGTGAAGTCCCACAGGGATCAGTACTGGGACCAGTTCTGTTCAATATATGACCTGAATGAGGGCACAGAGTACACTGTCAGCAAGTTTGCTGATGACACCAAACTGGGTGGAGTGGCTGCCACACCAAAAGGCTGTGCTGCCATTCAGCTAGACTTGGACAGGCTGGAGGGCTGGGCAGGAAGAAATTCAATGCAATTCAACAAAGGCAAGTGTAGAGTCTTGCACCTGGGCAAGAATAACCCCAGGTATCAGTATAGGTTGTGGACTGACCTGCTGGAAGGCAACAAACAGGAAAAGGATCTGGGGGTCCTACTGGATAGGGGGTTGAGCATGGGCCAGCAGTGTGCTCTTGTGACCAGGAGGACCAATGTCATTCTGGAGTGTATTAAAAGGGTTGTGGCTAGTAGGTCGAGAGAGGTTCTCCTCCCCCTCTACTGTGCCCTGGTGAGGCTGCATCTGAAGTACCGTGTCCAGTCCTGCTCCCTCCCACCGCCCAATTCCAGAGGGACATAAAACTGCTTGAGCGAGTCCAGCACAGAGCCACAAAGATGATTAAGGGAATGGAACATCTCTGTTACAAGGTGAGACTGAGGGAGCTGGCGTTCTTTATTTTGGAGGAGACTGAGGAATGACCTCATCTGTATTTATAAATATGTAAAGGGTGAGTGCCAGGAGGATAGAGCCAGGCTCTTCTTGGGGATGCCCAATGACAGGACAAGGGGCAATGGGTGGAAGTCAAGATATAGGAAGTTTCATGCAAACATGAGGATGATTTTCTTCCCTGTGAGGGTAACAGAACAGTGGAACAGGCTGCCCAGGGGAGTTGTGGGGTCTCCCTCTCTGGAGATATTCAGAAGCCACCTGGACACACTCCTGTGAGATCTGGTATAGGTGACCCTGCTTTGGCAGGGCAGTTGGACTAGATGATCTCTCGAGGTCACTTCCAGCCCCTAACATTCTGTGGTCCTGTTTAATGTGAAGATAAAAGTTAAAGCAGTACCAAGTCATCTGCCACAAGCCTCTTTATTACCAGGCAGTGGCTCCAAACCTCCTAAACCAACTCTGCAGCCATCAGAGCCACCTCTTTCCTGGACAGTGCTCAGGAATTACTTGCAAATGAAATGCATTTACTGTATTTACTGCTTCTGCAACCCTGGAAATTCAAGTTACAGAGGCAATGTTCCATTTTGTTTTGCCAACGCTAATCTAATACCTTTTTAAAGGTGGATACATTTCACCCTGTTGGCTTCCAACACTGAATTACCAGCTCTGCTAAGCTTCTGAATAAACGAGACGAGCGTGCCCTCTGGGTGAAAATCCCTTGCTGTAATCTTTATTCAAAACACACAGCTTGGGAGAGCCTTGTGTGCATCGCCAAAAAAATCGCCTTGAGGTTGGCTCTGAAGATGGCAATTTGCATATCAACATTTTGCTTCAGAGCTTACCCGATGTCCCCGCTATTATTTTAATACCCAACTGTGGGCGGCCCCCCGAGCAGCACACAGAAGAGCACACTAAAAATACTCCTGCCTTCCCCACCGGCTCCGCACATGACCACAGCAAACACCAGCTCAGATGCCAAAGCAGGAGTGATGGCATCTATCCACCTTTTGAGGAGGATGCAAAAGGCTCCAAAGAGCTCAAAAAAACATGCTAAGAAGCAGAAAAGTATCTCTGCATGGATGGAGGAAGGATGCACGCAGAAGCTGGAGGAGGAAGAATGCAGGAGGAGCCTGTTTTGCAGTCAAGGAAAGCAGGAGAGGTTTATCTGAGTGCAAGACATGCTTGGGAAAACACACTGAGAGGTAATAAAGCAGGCAAGGGAGGCATCGCCTGGGACATGAATTTAAGATGATGCTGAAAAGAGGAAAAGAAAGAAACCTCCTGCACAGGGCAGAAGTGATCCCAGACGAACACAGGCACAGCTTGATTCATGTCACAAAAGGGAGACCCTGGTCCTGATGGCAGGACCACGTTGATGAAAGCACACAAAAATCATGGATTGCAGGTTTTTCTGTGCTCTCCTCTCCCCTGACTAGCAAACCCTGGTCTCAGAGGTTGTAATTATTTTTGGTGAGATGTAAACAAGTCGAGGAAATGAATCTGAAAACCAGAGTTATTTACGAGGTGAAACATAGGGAGCCAGCATCAGAGCCCGGCTACCAAATCAGCAAGCACAAGGTCACCCTCGTCCGCTTGGGAGAGCAACTTCAAAGTGGTGTGTAGCTGGCCAGACAACATAACCAGCCTCAGTCTGTTCAGAAAGGCAAGCAGTGGAAATGGATGCACCACAAGAGAACATTAGTGAAATACATGGGCTTTATCATGGAGCTGGTAGGCTTTGAGATGACGTCCATCAAGATGATACCTGCCTGGTCCTTAACTGACTATGACTTGGGCTACAGGAGAGGCACAAGAAGAACATCAGGACCATAATTCTTCTTTTTAAAACTATCACCTCTTGTCCTATCACAATAGGCCCTGCTAAAAAGCCTGTCCCCATCTTTCTTACAGGACCCTTTAAGTATTGAATGGCCACAAGAAGGTCTCTCCAGAGCCACCTTTACTCCAGGCTGAACAACCCAAACTCTCATCCTGTTCTCACAGCACAGGAATTCCAACCCTCTGATCATTTCTGTGGCTCTCCTCTGGTCCCCCTTCCTGAGGGACACCTTTTCACCAATCTCTATCTAGACACCAAGACACTGAACATCAAGACTGCCCTTATAATCATATATAGAGACACATACACACACACATATAAATGACCTTATGCACTGTATTATATTAACTGCTATTTAATAATAGATGTAAGTTTATTTTTTCATACTTTTTCACTAAGCATCTGTTCCTGGTCACTACCTGCAGCAGAATAATTGATGGGACTGACATTAGGATCTCTCCAGCAGCAACAGGCACTCAGATAAGACAGCAGCTGCAGATACATCAGGCAGAAGACATCAAAACATTTGGGAAAGATGAATCACTTCTCAAGCTATTTAACGGTGTGTTTAAACTGGTATAAATTGGGCATTTTATGAATTAGGAGGTTCTCATGAGAGTCTAGAAAGCTAATAATGTCGCAAGGGATCATAAATCAATTGTTTTGTGGGGAAAAGAGAGAAGTCAAAAGCTGTCAAAAGATTGCTTCATTTTGCAAGAAGGAGAAATCTCAAGATCTGCAGCTCCCATCAGAAGATGCAGTTACATGGAAGATGGTAAAAAACTAAACTGTAATAAACAGCAAATGAAGAAAATATTCCACATCCATGCTATCACAGAATGGTCTGGGTTGAAAGAGACCTTAAATATCATCTAGCTGGGACACCTTCTACTAGACCAACTGGCCAGCCCCATCCATCCTGACCATGAATACTTCCAAGAATGGGGCATCCACAACTACTCTGAGAACTGAAGCATCTGTATATCATCCATGGAATGACCAAGTGAGTCAGTACAGTTCCTGCAGCCTCATCAACCTTCCCCATCACCAAACAAGTGCAGCAGCATTCCTCCTCTCCAAAACTAGAACTCGGAGCATTAAGGAGATCTCCAGGCTGGGACATGGGATGCTGAAAAGCATTTGCTAATAAATTAGGTGAAACATAATTGCAGTTATTTACAGTGAGTTGCAACCACTGTTCCTTCTGATAAAAAAAACCATTCTTTTAGCTGTTAATATGCTTTCCAAACAAACTACTCACATTAAATATTTCAATAGTGGCTATCTAACCAAGGATTAAATCCAAGGGGAACATTTTAACAAGCACTAGCATTTTTTGCATGAAAAGCTGCCTTCACAGAACAGACTGGACTTTCCCTACAGTTAATTTTGTCTGAACTCAAAGTCTCTATTGCACAGTTCACAAACCCTTTGAGACATCATCCATGTCTTCCCCAAACAGCTTGGGAGCATTTTCCTCCCTAAGACACCCCAAAATTGTGACACATGATCTGACACTGCTCACCACTGCATGAAGACTGTAATCACAGTCATTTGATGTCACATGCTGGAAAGTAAGTAAGGGAATTTCAAAGAAAATGAAGGGAAATCAAGAAGAACAGCATTCATAACCGTACATTTCACCACCACAGAGCTCCTGTGCTATCTGCTCATGTGAGATGTTTTTCCAAAGAGCCATTAATAGCAAGTTTGGGAGTTCCCTCGCACCACATTTGAGTCTCTGGTACCTCACGCAGCAAAGAAATGGATTAATCAAGGGAAAAAAATGGGTCACAACACCTCCAAATCTGCCTGGTTTTCACATGGAGAAAAACGAAGGAGGCACCTCCCTCCTCCACGCAGAGGAATCACAAGAAGATTCACTGGGAACTCAAAACAAAAAACCCAACAAGTTTCAGCACTAAGCATGATCAAAGTCCTTCACAGAAGAAGAAAATGTTTTATTTTGCAGAAATAAGGACTACAGAAACCTACAGCACAACAGGGTTGGAATAAAATCCTACAGTATGGCTGTCTCCTGCACTCCTCTACTCCTTGCACCAGATGATGGAGAAGTCCTACAGGTGAAAAACCAAAAAAACACATATGGCCAAGTTATTCAAGACCACAATCACAATAAATGTATGAAGGATGGGAAGGAGGACAAATAAAGTCCCTAATTACCTCAAAAAAAAAAAAAAATTAAAATCACATTCTTGCAGTATGTGGCTTTACAGTAGGGGTGACAGCAGAAAAAGAACAAAAACGCTACACAATGAAGAGTATAAAGCATTTTGCAGTTATTGTCTGCTTTTATTTAGGGAAGAGATTACAGAGATAGTAAAGAAATCATTGCCTAACCCAGTGTGAGCGTTTACTGGGGGGAAAAAAAAAAAAAAAAAGAGAGAGAAAAAAAAAGGCAGCTTTACTAAAAAATGTAAGAGAAGGAATCACAGCTGACTTCAACCTCATTCAAGGAGAATCTGGAAAACGTTTTGCAGATTTTGCTTGCAGATGAGTGGCCAACACACCCAAACTGTCCTTGAGAGAGTTTTTCCCCACAGCCCTGCATCCCAGCAAAAGAGCATTAAAACACCCCTGCTGAGATTCCACTTCTTTCTTGCATTTTTGTTCTTTTTGTTTTGTGCCCATATTCAGAACATATTTGAAGGACTAGAAGTATGATGAAGGGACTGGAAGGAAAGGCTGAGATACCTGGGGCTGCTTAGCCTGGAGAAGAGATGACAGAGAGGAGATCATATTAATGTTTATAACTATCTGAAGGGTGTGTGTCAAGAAAAAGGTGTTAGTCTCTTTACAGTGGTGTCCTGTGATAGGACAAGGGGCAGTGGATACAAACTGGAACACAGGAAATTCCACCTCAACACAAGGAAAAACTTTATGGGTGAGAGTGCTGGAGTACTGAAACAGGATGCCCAGACAGGTTGTGGAATCTCCTCTGGAGTCATTCAAAACCCACCTGGATCAGATCTTCTATTTACTATATTCAACAAGCTCACCTAAACACAGGAAAAAAAATTCTTTTATTTGAGGGTGACAGAGCACTGGATCAAACTGGCCAGAGAGGTTGTGGAGTCTCCTTCTCTAAAGGGGGCCTACAGGAAGGCTGGGGAGGGACTATTTACAAGGTCTTGTAATGACAGGACAAGGGGCAGTGGGCTTAAACCGGCAGAGGGGAGATTTAGACTGGATGTTAGGAGGAAGTTCTTTACAGTGAGGGTGGTGAGGCACTGGAACAGGTTGCCCAGGGAGGTTGTGGCTGCTCCCTCCCTGGGGGTGTTCAAGGCCAGGTTGGACAAGGCCTTGAGTGAGCTGTACTAGTGGGAGGTGTCCCTGCCTATGGCAGGTGGTTGGAACTAGATGATCCTTGAGGTCCATTCCAACCTTACCATTCTGTGATTCTACGATTCTAAGGCTTTCAAGATCCATTCTGATGTGTTCCTGTGTGACCTGCCCTAGGTGATCCTGCTCTGGCGGTGGGGATTGGACTTGATCTCCAGAGATACTTTCCAACTCCTACCATTCTATGACTCTATGAATAAGTAATCGATCACCACCACAATCTTCACTTTCTAACAAAAACAAACAAAAAAAAACCCCCACATTCCTATCCATCCTTCCATCTTTTTTTCTTCTTCTTCAGTTAAATGCTATTTTTTCCATCGTAAGAAACACTGAAAAGCAGAGACATGCCCATGCATGGCAACAAAGAGATGGCACCTGCCTACTGAATTTCCTGACTAGTGACACTAGGAAGAAAACGAAGTTTTAAATAGAAACCTCCTTGCAAGTGTTAAATCAAATTAATTTAACTCTTTTGCATTATTTTAATCTTACATAGCAGCATTTGCAAGGCAAGTTGGAAAAAAAAAAAAAAGAAAAGAAAAGAGTACAATTCTTATCTTGACCACAGTCCTTTGGAAAGCAAATGCATGAGTAAAAACTACAAATAACCTTTCTGACAGCACAAGGATACATGCTTCCAGCTCCTTTGTAGCAGGGCAATAGCATGAATTTTAACACAGCTTTCTGGGCATTCAACACCAAATGATGGGCACGAGTTTCCCTACATCTTTGCAACACTTAAAGCTACTGCTGGCAATGTCAACGTAAGCATGTGGCCAGATGTTATTTGCACGTGTCAAAAAGTATGCTCAAAATAAATAAGAATACAGTCTGAAGGGTTGGTGATGCTGCTGGAGGAGAAGTTCTCACAGAGTCACAGAATGGTGAGGGTTGGAAGGGATTTTTGGGGATCATCCATTCCAATGCTGTTGCTAAAGCAGTGTCATCAGGATCAGGTTGCACAGGATCACATCCAGGTGGGTTTGGAATCACTGTAGAGGAGACTACACTTTCTGGGCTGCCTAGTCCAAGTTGCCACCACCCTCAAAGGAAAACTTTTCCTTATGTTTGTTTAGGTTGAACTTCCTGTGTTCTAGTTTATGCCCACTGCTTCTTGTCCTGTCACTGGGCACCAAGAAGAGTCTGGCCCCACCCTCTTGACATCTGCCCCTTAGATAGTGACAAGCATTGAGAAGATCCTTTCCTACTCTTCTCCAGCCTAGAAAGGCCAAGGTCTCTGAGCCTTCCCTCCTCACAGAGATGATACAGTTCCTTCATCCTCTTTGTAGCCCTTCATTAGACTCTTTCCAGTGATTCCCAGTCTCCCATGAACTCAGAAGCACAGAACTGGACACAGCAGTCCAGATGCAGTCTCATTAGGGCAGACTAGAAGGGGAAGGACATTTCCGTTGGCAACATTTCCCCAACATCAGGGTGCAGGCATTTGATGCTTCATTTCATGAGCTATGCTCATCTGTATGCATCTGGATGAAAAACAGATCAAATGGATCAACTGCGTTCTGGGTGGAAGGACCCAGTCTTCCATCCACCTGTTCTCATACGGCTCAGACCTGGATGCAAAAGTCCCCTCTGGCACAAGCAGCCTTCACCCTCATGATGAAGATGATTCCAATCTTACACCAATTATGGGCAGAAGCTCCTCCAGTTCATACAAAACCCTAAGATGTCATGAATTTCCATGGTCCCCTGCAGCACCGGTAACTTTCAGAAGGTCCATAAGAAGCCAAGCAAGAGCCACCTACCCACCTCTCTGCACAAACTAACCAAAGTGTAGGAAGGAAGATAACAAAGATGAGAAAAATAAATTAGATTTTTTTCCAAAGTTCTTTCCATTTTCATCTCACAGAATGTGTTTATGGCACAGGCAGGGAACCAAAAACATTATTTTTATCGTGATATTATTTACCCTTTCCCACTTGCTATTTAAATATCTCTGACTTCTCTGAAGAACCAGCAATTCAAAATACCATTTGATATACACTTATAAGCAAGGGGAAGCACAGACTCATCCATTTTCAGTTTGCCTATTCTTTTTTCTTCTAAATTAGATTTTAAGAGCTGTGGTATCTGCGTGCAAATTTACCAAGACACAAAAGCATTATTTCTTTTCCACTCTCAGTAGAGTCTCCAGCCCCAGAATAGGCACCTTCCTGGCTGGGAGACATGGCCACAGAATAGACAGGGTCGGAAGGGACCTTTAAGGTCATTTGGTTTCAATCCCCCTGCCATGGGCAGGGACACCTTCCACTATATCAGGTTGATCAAGCCCAGCCTGACCTCCAACACTTCCAGGGATGGGACATCCGCAGCGATGGGCAACCTGTTCCAGTGTCTCACCATGCTCATAGTGAAGAGCTTCGTCCTTGTATCTAAATTCAGCCTTTTTCAGTTTAAAGCCATTCCAGAGGGACCTGGACAGGCTGGAGAGGTGGGCCCAGGCCAACCTGATGAAATTCAATAAGGCCAAGTGTAAGGTCCTGCACCTGGGTAGGCACAATCCCAAGCACAAATACAGGCTGGGTGGTGAATGGCTGGAGAGCAGCCCTGAGGAAAAGGACCTTGGAGTCTGGGTTGATGAAAAGCTCAACATGAGTCTGCAGTGTGCACATGCAGCCCAGACAGCCAACCGAGTCCTAGGCTGCATCAAGAGAAGCGTGGCCAGCAGAGCAAGGGAGGTGATTCTGCCCCTTTACTCTGCTCTCGTCAGACCCCACCTGGAGTACTGTGTGCAGTTCTGGAACCCTCAGCACAGGAAGGACATGGAAGTGTTGGAGCGGGTCCAGAGGAGGGCCACAAAGATGATCAGAGGGCTGGAGCAGCTCTCCTATGAGGACAGGCTGAGGGAGTTGGGGCTCTTCAGCCTGGAGAAGAGAAGGCTTCGAGGGGACCTGATAGTAGCCTTCCAGTATCTGAAGGGGGCCTACAGGAAGGCTGGGGAAGGATTATTTACAAGGTCCTGCAATGACAGGACAAGGGGCAATGGGCTTAAACTGGCAGAGGGGAGATTTAGACTAGATGTTAGGAGGAAGTTCTTTACAGTAAGGGTGGTGAGGCACTGGAACAGGTTGCCCAGGGAGGTTGTGGATGCTCCCTCCCTGGAGGTGTTCAAGGGCAGATTGGATGAGGCCTTGAGTAACCTGTACTAGTGGGAGGTGTCCCTGCCTATGGCAGGGGGTTGGAACTAGATGATCCTTGAGGTCCCTTCCAACCTTACCATTCTATGATTCTATGATCTCTCATCCTATCACGAGACTCCCCGATGAAAGGTCCCTCCTCAGCTTTCCTGTAGGCCCCCTTTAAGGACTGGAAGGCTGCTATAAGGTCTCTCTGCAGCCTTCTCTTCTTCAGGCAGAACTCAAATCAGCTCTACCTATCTTCATGGCAGAGGTGTGTTACAAGGTATTCCAGAGAGTCATGCGATAAGGGGCAAATTACAAGATGTTAAAAATAATTGTCAGAAAACTCCCTACAGAAAAAGCCCCAAACAAACAAAAACCAAGATGAAGCACAAAGAGCAAAACTTCAGGCCACCAGCTCAGACACGTGTTATCCCCGGGTTTGCAAACAGACAACCGCTTGTTTGTGCAGCGCTCCCTGACGCGAGGACACATCTCGAGCTGTAAATGTCACAGAATACTTCAAATGCAAACGAGCAGAGGTTGTGCCGCACGCATTCCGAGTGATGATGGAAGAATGAAAGCGAGCTTTTACATTTCCAACTCTTTTGCTTTTTTTCATATGCACACAAAGACATCAAACAGTGCAGTGGAAACATAAGATTCCCCCAGCAAAGTCCAGCTCAGCAGCCAGATGCTGCAGGTTAATTATATCACGCAGCTAAGGAGAGCTTTTATTAAAAGCTTCAAACCACAAACACTTCCACAGAATCACAGAGTATCAGGTTGGAAGAGACCTCAAAGATCATTTGATCCAACCCTGATAACAAAAAGTATAATCTAGAAATACTTTGGAATAAAAAAGCAACAACAAAAAGTTTCTGCAGTCACTTCAAAGTCTACAACAGCAAGTGGTGCTTTAGAGACTTAAAAATAGGATTATTTTCTCTTTGCAAGCCCATCTCACTGATTCATTTATGGCTAAAGCTTACTGAATTAGTTGGAAGAGGAAAAACTAACGCTAAGTAACCACCGCTATACCCCGTGTGAGGGTAAAACCAAGCTCAAACCAGTTACTTAACTACAACACTGCAGATCAGTTCCCAATGTTGTCGTCACACTAGGGTTCCCCACATCAATGTTTCATTCTGTTAAGCAACCACAGGACACTGTCACAGCGAGCGCTGGTGGTAAAGTGGGCACAAGGACCTCAAGCATGGCCCTTGGGAAAGCACAGGATATTAGGGTTTGGAAGGGACCTCCATAGAAGCACAGCATCCTCTGCAACTGTGTCCCTACTTGCTCAAATCCTTAGGCAGGGCCAGTCCTGTCCTCTGCTTTCTTGGACACTCTCAATGCCCTGTGAGGCCAGGCACAGTCCTTACGCTGAGCAAACTCTGATTAAGAGCAGCCACAGGCCCTGGTTTGGGGACTCACACCCCTGCACCAGCACAGCCCTGTCCCCGGGCTACATACACACCCCTATGCCAGCCCATCCCTATCCTTAAACTGCACACACACCCCTATGCAAGACCATCCGTGTCCCCAAACTGTACACACATCCTTGTACCAGAGCAGCCCTGCTTCTACGTCACATATCCCCCGTGCCAGGCCAGTCCTGTCTTGTCCCTGTGTCACACAATCAGCCTTTGCCCTGTCCCTATGTCACACATCCGCCGTGTGCCAGCCCTGCCCTGTCCTTGTGTCACACACGCTCCCCTGTGCAATGCCGGCCCTGTCCCTATGTCACACCCCCCCATGTCACCCCCGCGCCACGCCCGGAGGGGGCGGGGAAGGTCCGGCACGCGCCGCCGCCGCGCGCACCCCTCACCTGCGCCGTGCCGCCGGCACCCAAACATCACGTGATCACACCACCCCGGATTCGATCACGTGATCCCCTCCCGCCCCACCCAGTGGAGTCCTGAGCTTGCAGGAGCTGCTGCTCGCATGCACCGCTCAGGACTGCAACTCCCAGATGGCACCGCGGGCAGCGCCACGCCCTCTTTCCCCATCAACCAATCCGCGGAGGGGGAAGCATCCCCTCACCAGTCCTGCTCAGCGTCCCTCGGTGCCAACCGCACCCTCGCCTGTGTGCGCTTCAGCGTGGTGCTGGGTGGGGCACGGAGGGTTGGTTTTCCCCTCCTACCGCCTTTCCATCGTTCTTCTGCTGCTGCTTTAACTCCCTTCCCTCTGGGGACCCACCAGACACCCCGAGCGTCGCTAATCTTTCGTTTTCCTCCTGCAGCTGAACTCGACAAGGCAGGCAGGCTTCCCCTTCCTGATGCCCGTCTCCTACCCTCTCAGCCTCCGCTCCACAGTCCGCTTTTCATTTCCCTGTCCTGGAATTCCTGGCGATTCCCGTGTCGCATGACTCTGTCTTCTAAGGAGTAAACGTAGCTCTCACCACGTTCCCTTATCTGTGGTGCTAAACTCCACTAGCCCTGCTACTCCACTCGTCATTAAAAACACTGGTCTGTAACGTGGAAAAGAGAAGCCTCCAAAGAGACAACAGTCTTACACTACTTGAAGCAGGATAGAGGAAAGATGGGAAGGGACTTTTTGCAATGACTTCTAATGCTAAGACAAGGTGGAATGGCTTTTAAGCTGGCAGAAGGTAGATTTAGACTGGATATTAGGAAAAAATTATTTACAATGAGGTTCGCGAGGCACTGGAACAAGTTGCAGGGGAAGTTGTGGATGCCCCCTCCCCTGAAGTGTTCATGGTCGGGTTGGATGAGGCCTTGAGTAACCTGATCTAGCGGAAGGTGTCCCTGCCCATGGAGGGAGGTTTGAAACTAGATCTTTAAGGTCCCTTCCAATCCAAGCCGTTCAGATATGAATCTATTAACATCTCAGCTATTTCTCCTCAAACATCCAGCCACAGGGACCTACCCAGTGAGAAGCTCCAGGGTGGGACTCTTGAGTGATGTGGTTTGACGGGAGTAAAATGGGATGTGATGTGGTT
The DNA here is from genome assembly GCA_013396675.1 of Eubucco bourcierii. Lineage (NCBI taxonomy): Eukaryota > Metazoa > Chordata > Aves > Piciformes > Ramphastidae > Eubucco > Eubucco bourcierii. Next base: position 20,503 of record VWZE01004433.1, read on the forward strand.
AGCCTTTGATTTCATCATCTGAGTAGCTTTTCAGACTCCAGCACTGGATGACCTAATTCTCTTTTAATCATTAAGAGATAGTTTTTGTTACTCCCAAGAGCAGCATAAGAGCTTTGAAAACAAGTCCTTTCTCCTTTGTACTCACACGGTCTCTGGCACACCATGCACAGAAACAGTGATAGCTAAATTCACCAACTTCCTGCTATTACAGTTACAAAACACCACAAACTGCAGACTGAGATTGGAGATTCACCAAAAAAGTGCTTTGATGGAGCAGTCCAATGAACAGAACATTTGGCCCTACTCATGCTGTACCTAGGAGAGGTTTGCTTTTTATCTGAGAAGGGACAGCAGCTTTACTTGGTGTTTGGCTTTGCAAAGGGAGTTATAAAGCAAGGATTTTCTTGATAGAGCCTTTAAACAACAATTCATTTTAACAAGGGATTGACAAGCCAGCTGCTTTTAGAAATATGGTTCTGCACCAGTAGACCTGCCAAAAAAAGTTTTAAAAGGGCTGAGGGGCCACCTGAGCCTCCATAAACTTCAGAGTTTTTACAGCACCAAACCGCTATCAGAGCAGTTTTCTCGATCTTTTGCTGCATTGGTAAATCATTTATTTCTGTGGACTGTAAAGAAAATCCCTTAGGAAAAGGGCTGTAAAAATGCATGGATAAGGAATTACAGCTGTTGTGCTTGCCTTGTCTGCAAAATCCTCTGACTACAGTTACATGTGCAACACATTGTATCTATGTGTAGATTTTAGGGGCAGTTTAGAGAAAAAGCTTCATTCTGCAAGAAGCAGTTCAATGTGCAAAATATTCAGTAATTTTCAGTGCAAATCATATTTACTTTCGACATGAGCCTCATGAAAGTGAATAGGAAGGAATACATAAATGCGCCAATTTAAGACACAGACAAACTATTCCAAGAACAGCAATCGTAAGAATTACATTGTGGTAAAACTCAAATGGTTGCAGCCTGCGTCTTGCTGCTTTTACATTTTGTCACTGAAGAAATACAGCTTCATCAATAAGTCTGTTTTTCATGCAATAATAATACCGTGTGTTCTCTTGGGACATTTTTCTTCTGAGGGATTTGGGTTTTTGCAGATCTTTGTGTTGTAAGAGTCGGGAGAGGTCCTTGTTATTACCAGCTGCTCTGTTATAGCTTTCATGAGGAGCAAGGGTAGGTTCTTAGTGTAGGGTGGAAATCAAACCTGTTTTGTAAACAGGCAAACGTCTGCTGATGTTTTCCCTAAATTGAGGGGGGGAAATCAACAATTAATGGTTTTATTCCATCCCATAGCAATTGCATCTATAGCAAGTTCTAAAAGAAGCAGCTGAGGGAACTGCAATTGTTTTGTCTGGAGAAGAGGAGGCTGAGGGGAGACCCTATTGCTCTCTACAACTATTTGAAAGGAGGTTGGAGTGAGGTGGGGATGAGACTCATCTCCTTAATATCAGGCAATAGAACAAAAGGGAATGCCTGCAATTGTGCCAGGGGAGGTTTAGATTGGATATTAAGAAAAAATTCTTCACAAATAGAGTGGTCAGGCATTGGAGCAGCCTGCCCAGGAAGGTGGTGGAGTCATCATCCCTGAAGATGTTAAAAAATGTGTGGACTTGGCACTTTGGGACATGGTGTAATGGCTGTTGTAGTCGTAAGCTGATGGTTGAACTCGATCTTAGAAGTCTCTTTCAACTGAAACAATTCTGTGATTCTATGAATCTGGTAAATATAAAGTCATCTGTGGTGGGGGGAGGACTGAAAACCCTTAGTGCCGAAACTTAAGCAATTTAATCTTCATGTTTGGCATCCTTTCCTGGAAGGAGGTTGCCCATTTGCCAGCTGCTACTTGGCTTTTCACTAGAGGAGTGCAGTGATTTCATTCCAGGGTGAGTGAAACTCACAGAGGTCAGACGTACATAGAAGGTAACTCAGGGGTGAAGGAGTCAGCATGATTCTGCTTCAGAAAACCTCCCTTATTTCTCTACAAAGATGGAATGGGATGCTTCAGAGGATCCCCACCTGAATTTAAATAAACTCAGGAATGCTACTTTCACCTCGTTCCTCCTGAGATGATTACCCAGTTAGGCTGACTGTGTCTTCAGGGAATTTCTTCCAGTGTTTAGAAAGAGCTTCCTTTTGCCTCAGTGATGTGTTTTGTGATTCAACTTCAATCATAACCTTTTAATAACTATTATTAAAACTTTTATAGAAAGCTTAACCTATTGTTCTCTCAGTTACTTTTTCTAAACTGCGTTGGTTTGGTTTCATTATAATGATGCCTCCCGGCTTTTTATTAACCTCTGTTGTCACTGACATTGCTTTATGTCATCTAATTAGTTTTCAATGAGGACCAAGAAGATGATCAAGGGGCTGGAGCACTTTGCCTGTGAGAACAGGCTGAAAGAACTGGGATTGTTCAGCCAAAAGAGAAGGCTTCATGGAGGCCTTATAGCATCCTTCTAGTACTTAATGGGGGCCTATAGGAAAGGTGGGGTGGGACACTTTGTAAGGAAGTGTAGTGATAGGATGAGGTGTAACAGGTTTAAACAGAAAGACTGTGGATTTTGATTAGATGTGAAGAAGAAATTCTTCACTGTGAGAGTGATGAGGCACTAGAACAGGTTGCTCATGAAGCTGTGGATGCCACATCCCTGGAAATGTTCAAGGCCTGGTTGGATGGGACTTTGAGCAACCTCATCTAGTGGAAAGTGTCCCTGCCCATGACAAGGGAGTTAGAGTAGATGATCTTTAAGGTCCATTACAACCCAGGCCCTTCTGTGATTCTGTGATTTGTTTGGCATATGATAAAACAAGTCATGCTCTTACGAAAATATTATCAAAGATTTTGTGGAAAATTATAAATGATTGTCAGATATCTTAGAGAATATTAAAAGAGCAATCTCTCTCCCATTTAATTTCAGTTTGTGAAAAAAAAAAAAAAACAACCAAACAACCAATCAAACAAAACAAATGTAATTTAGTGTTACATCCTATTACAGACCACTGAGGTTTCATTCCTATTGAATACTACTCCATGGAAAAGTCCTGGAGGAGAACACAAAAAAATAACTTGCATGAAAAACTAAAGGATTAATGTGTGGGTTTCTTTGGTCATATTTTGTTTTATGGTCTTAAGATCACTTATAAAATCAAAACTACTTTTGATTTCTTTCCTGATTTTTATTGTCTGGAAATGTTGATAGGTTCAGGGAAAGAAACCAAAAAGGTAATAAAATTACCAAAACTTTAATATCTGCTTAATTTATCCCATTCATACACAGCTGCTGTGTCACTCCCAATATCCATGCAAATACAGCAGAAAAGCTTCTCTAACAGCGATAAGGGAAGGATAAAGAGCAACTTAGTACTGCAATAACATCAAGACAGTCTGAATACTTGTCTGAGTATGTACAAATATATTTTCTTGGATTTTAAAGTAGCTTAGAAACTAAGTCAAGTAGTTTTTAAACTTCTCCTCCGCTTAAAGAGTCTCTAATTAAAACAAATGAAACAGACAAAACCAACAAAACCAAGCAAACATAAGACAAATAAAACCCAAACCTTTTCCAAAGTTTCCTCATCCACCTGCTCAAATTTATTTTCAGATCTCAGAGAGATATTATCCACTCTCCAGATTACAGCCTCCTTTGATTACTTTTTTCCTGCTAGTTTTAGTGCTCGGGCTGGGATTGTAGCTTCTCCTGTTCTTAAAGAGCCTCTAATTTTGAAAACAACAATGAAAAAAATTATTTTCTGAAGTTTCCTTCTCCATTTACTCCAATTTGTTTTTCAGATTTCAATGAGAAATTATCCCTCCTCCAGATTGCAACCTCCTTTTATTGTATTTCTCCTGCTATTTTCCGTACTTGGGCAGGGACTGTAGCTTTTCTAAAGACTAACAGACAAAATACAACTGTTTTTCAGCAGTGCTTAACTTTCCAGTCTTGGATTAATTGGACAATTGCACAGTTGGAACAGTGTATTTTTTCTTTTTTAATAAAAGTGCTGTTTCCCAGTCAAATCCCTTATATACCAAACCAGTCAACTGCAAGCAGCAAAGGAAGGAAGAGAAGCTAGTCTCAATGCTTTACAAAATCAAGGCTGAAGCTTATTTCTTATTTCCAGAGATCTGTGACAGTGACCTAAGATTCCCTGAAAAAAAGTGCAGCTCAGAGAGCTTATGGCAGCGTATCTGTATGTTGTTACCTGTGAGCAATTTAATAAAAAAGATATTATAGCAACAATAAACGGAGCTGGAGAACACCAGCTAATCCCCAAACAACCTTATTTCAGTCTATTTAAAGTCCAAGAGAGACTTGAATTCTGAGACCTAGTAGATTCTGACATGAAACAGATGTTTTCATCAAGTACTGCAATGGCAGCAATACATGTCCCAAGGTTATGACTATCTGGCAGGTCCAGTACATCCCAAGGAGAAATCACAAGCTATAAAAGGCTGTCTACCATCAGGACAAGGGAGGTGATTCTCCTCTTCTACTCTGCTCTCATAACGCCCCACCTGGAGTACTCCATCCAGTACTGGTGCCCCAACATAAGAATGTTGAGCTGCTGGAGCAGGTCCAGAAGATGACCATGAAGACAATCAGAGGATTGGAGCATCTCTCCTATGGGTACAGGCTTAGAGAGTTGTGGCTTTTCAGTCAGAAGAGGCTTCAGGGAGACCTTATAGCAGTCTTGCAGTACATGAAAAAAGTCTACAAGAAAGCTGGGAAGGGACTTGTAGTGGTAAAACAAGACAGATTAGCTTTAAGAGGACATATTTAGACTGGCTAATAGCAAGAAGTTCTTTACAATGAGGGTGTCAAGACATTAGAACAGGTTGCCCAGCAAGGTTGTGGAAGGCTTCTCCCTGGATGTGTTCAAGGTCAGATTGGATGAGGTCTTGAGCAACCTGGTCTAGTGGAAGGTGTCCCCACCCATGGCAGAGGGAGATTAGAAATTCAGATCCTTTCCAACCCAAACCACAATGAAAATCACAGTATCTGTATCACAGTATCACCAGGGTTGGAAGAGACCTCAAAGATCATCAAGTCCAACCCATCACCACAGACCTCAAGACTAGACCATGGCACCAAATGTCACGTCCAAGCCTGCCTTGAACACCTCCAGGGACGGTGACTCCATCACCTCCCTGGGCAGCCCATTCCAGTAGCCAATGACTCTCTCAGTGAAGAACTTTCTCCTCACCTCCAGCCTAAACTTCCCGTGGCGCAGCTTGAGACTGTGTCCTCTTGTTCTGGTGCTGGTTGCCTGAGAGAAGAAAGTAACCTCCTCCTGTCTACAACCACCCTTCAGGTAGTTGTAGACAGCAATAAAGTCTCCCCTGAGCCTCCTCTTCTCCAGGCTAAACAATCCCAGGTCCCTCAGCCTCTCTTCATAGGGTTTGTGCTTGAGGCCTCTCACCAGCCTCGTTGCCCTTCTCTGGAAACGCTCAAGAACCTCAATGTCCTTCTTAAATTGAGGGACCCAAAACTGGATACAGTACTCAAGGTGTGGCCTAACCAGTGTGATTTTAAATGCTTCACACTGCATGCCTGCACCAGTTACACCTTGCTGTGTCTGCAATAGCTGCAGATTTTAGTGGTACTACACCTGGATTACACCTGGATTTATCTTAGCATCACCAGATGTGACCCTTCATTTTCTAGAAACACATTACTGTGTCTGAATTATGAAAATAAAAGCACCAAGCTTTTATATATATATATATATATATATATATATATATGAAGACCAAACCAAACTTCTCTCCAAGTCAATGATAAGTCAGTCATCTCATCAATAATACTCTCAGTAATCCCAGTGATCAGCTTTGTTTATGAAAGCTGGTGGTATTAAATTGAGCTACTCACAGCTCTGAGCAGGAATGACAAGTGGCAATTGAAACGAATGTTGACAGAGCTAAAGCAGCACATGCTGAGTGCAACAGAGGTAACACAACAGAGGGAGAACAAGACTAAACTGGGCTGGTGAGAAGATAAACTTGGAGGTTGGAACCAATCCCTCATTCCACTTAATGACTAAACACTGCTGATAATTTGCTCAATTGGGTAATGCAGTGCCTGCTACACCTGTATAATCAGGAGGAAAAATTGGATGACGAGGAGCTGTGATTCAGGAATTACAGGAGAAGAGAAAAATGAATCCAGATACAAAAGTCATAGCATTGCAGATTGGTTTGTGTTGGAAGGGACTTTAGAGATCATCTAGTCTATCTTCCCTTCATCTTCCACCAAACCAGGCTGTTCACAGCCATATCCATCCTGGATATGATACCCTCCATTCCAATGATGGAGCATCCACAGCTTCTCTGTGCAATCTGTTCCAGTGCCTCACCACACTCATAGTGAAGACTTTCTTCCTTGTAATTAATCTAAATCTACCCTCTTTCAGATTAAAACCATTACCTCTCATCCTATCACTGTACTCTCTGATCAAGTGTCCCACCTCATCTTTCCTGTAGGTCCCCTTTAGGTACTGAAAATCTTCTCTAAAGTCCCTGTGGAACCTTCTCTTCTCCAGGCTGAAAAATCCCAACTCTCTCAGTCTGTTCTCAGAGGGGAAGTGCTCCAGTGTTAGTACCTGGTTATTCCTATCTAAAGGTATCACAGTATCCAATGGAAAACTGGAAACTTCTTTTTTTTATGATCCTCATGTGAAAGGATTTAGTACATTATACTAAACAAGGAACTTTAGAATACAATTAGGTACACAGCTATCTAGAAAAGAAGCAAACAGTCTGAATGTCAAGTGTTTAATTCTACAACATAAATGTTTGTTTCATTGCCTGGTTTTAAGGCTAAATTCCCCCTACCAGAGTCAAGCCTCTATTTGGTTACTGCTGTTGGAACTGATTAACCAAGAATTGTCCTTTCTGCATCTGGTATCATCCAGTTGATAAGTTTCACTCCAAATTGCACAGTGTGAAAGGAAAAAAAAAAAATTGTTTTCTAGACCTTTGTGCTGCGTCTCACAGTAAATTGGCATTCTGTTCAGCCTGCAAGTGCCACTGCACTGTCATTTTTAAATAATAATGCTGGGCTGAGAAATGTAATTAAATCTATCTTTTCAGAAAGAAAGATTTCAAAATTACCAAAGATAAACACTACGTTTTGGGGAATCACTGACAAAAGCAAATGTGTTTTTTTCCAGTGTTTATAAGGACTCAGCTGAACTTCTATCAAGGTTTCCATCCATGCCGTAAGACAGAAAGAGAAGTCCACAGAACAGCTGAAAGAAAGATCCAAGATCTTTTCAATGTAATTAGGAACAATGATTGAAAGAAGTCATAGAATCACAGAATTCCAGCACGATGGGAGTTGCAAGAGACCTCTGGAGATCATCTAATCCAAGCCTCCTAACAAAGCAGGGTCACCCAGAGCAGGTTGCGAAGGAACATGTCCAGACAGATTTTGAAAGTCAGTGGAGAGGAATAGTCATCAATTCCCTGGGCAGCCTTTTCAAGTGCTCTGTCACCCTCAAAAAAAGTATTTTTTAACTTGCGTTTAGATGAGAATGTTGAATCTAGAAAATAAAAGATCACAGAATATATTCAGTTGTAAGAGACCTTAATGATCACGCAGCCAACCTTCAACCCAGCCCTTCAGGTACAACACTAAACCGTGTTCCTAAGTGCCAGGTCCACTCACCATTTAAACACCTTCAGGGATAGTGACTGCACCACTGCACTAGGTGGACAATTCCAGTGTTTGATAACCCTTTTGGTGAAGAAATATTTCCTAACATCCAGCCTAAACCTCCCCTGGTGTATCCATTTCCTCTCATTCTGTCACTTGCCACCAGGGAGAAAAGGCTGTCCCCCTCCTTGCTCCAACCTCCCTTCAGATAGTTGTACAGAGCGATGAGGTCTCCCCTCAGCCTCCTCTTCTCCAGACTGAACAACCCTAATTCCCTCAGCTGCTCCCCACAGGACATGTGCTTCAGGCCTTTCATGAGCCTCATTACCCTTCTCTGGGCACACTCCAGCACTTCCATGTCATTCTTGTAGTGAGGTGCCCAGAATTGAACACTACTCAAGGTGTAGCCTCACCAGTGCTGAGCAGAGGGGGATGATCCCCTCTGTGTTCCTGCTGGCCCTGGTGTTTCTAATACAAGCTAGGATGCCATTGGCATCTGAGGAAATGTAATGAGTAGCTTCTCAGATACATGAAGGCTTGCTGCAAAAAAGAGATAGAAAAAACTATTTTCCATGCTCATTGAGGACAGGTCAAGAAACCATTGGCTTATATTGGCTTGGATTGCTATGAGAAGATTTAATTTAGATATGAAAAAGCACTATATAGTATTAAGGATGGTAAAAGCATTTGTATAAACCACCTGGAAAGGCCTGGACTTATTGCTGCTGAAAGTTTTCAAAATCAGATTGAATCATTCATGGAAATATTTTACATAGTGACTCAAATGATTTGAGGAATGAACTAAATGATCTCCTGAAGAGATCATTTCTCCTGAAGACTCTCCCAGCCCTATATGTATTTTGTGGTTTGGACGGTGTCAGGGGGAAGGGCTCTATTGAATAAGCCTGTAAGAAATTCAAACCTGGTTTCAAGTTCAAGAAGGACAAGAAAGTGCTTGAGAGGGTACAGCAAAGGGCTATGGAGGTGATTAGGGGACTAGAACATCTTTGTTATGAAGAAAGGCTGGGGGACTTGAACACTTTTAGCCTAGAGAAGGCTGAGAGTGGATCTTGTCAATGCTTATAATTAAAGGCTGGGTGTCAAAATGATGAGGCCTGTCTTTATTCAGTGGTGCCCAGTGACAGGGCAAGAGGTAAATGGGCATGAACTTGAACATAGGAGGTTCCATCTAAACATGAGGAACTTTTTTTGCTTTGAAAGTGATGGAGCACTGGAACAGGCTGCCCAGAGATGTGATGGTGTCTGCTCTGGAGTCATTCAGAGCCCACATGGCATGCTATGCTATGCAACCTGCTTTAGCAGGAGGAGTTGGACTAGATGATCTCCAGAGATCCAACTCCTATAATTTTGTGGTTCTGTGATTCTGTTTTAACAAGATTTTTTTTTAAATTTTTTAATTTTTTTTTATGATCAGTGTTGTTTCACATCCAGGTGCGTTTGGCTCAGCTCCTTCTATCATCACCTGTAAATGGATGCTAAAAAAGTAAGCACAGGGAGGATGTTTCTGAACACTCTTCCAGTCTCCAAATATTCCGAGCTCAGGGATTTCATGACAGTGTTGTGGTCCTTGCTGATTCCTTCCTCCAGCTATCCATCCAAATTGAAGGTTATAAAAATGTTTATTGATACTTACTATATTATGCTACTTGCTCACTTTATTTTATTTTGGATACTGTTAGTGTCATTTGGAATCATTAGTCCTCATGACAGAAAAAGAAAAAACTTGAACAGTTCCATTTCTCCTACCTTCTGTTTTCTGTCTGAGATATTTATATTGGCCAAGACCAGAGAAGAGGATAATCTTATCTCATGGCCACTTAATTCCTTCAAACACCTTTCACTAAAACTTCTTCAGAAATTGAAAAACATGTTATGTACTGGGTTGTTGATACCCACAAGTCTGTTAACTTACTAAAAACATAATTAAGATATCTGTAAGGTGCAATTAATTGGAAGTGAAATCTTTTTAGCTTCCTTCATGAAAGTTTCAGCTAGTTTGCCTCACTTAGATGTCAGGTTCATAAGTTTGTAGTTTCCTGGATCTCTCTTGGATCTTCTCCAGTCTTTGCATACCAGGGCAGTTTTAAGTGAAATGTTGCACATTGATGTTAATAATTCAGATATTTAATTTTTTATTTTCTGTCAAACTCTTGGGTAAATATATCCAACCCTACAGTTTTGTCTGTCTTTGTTCTGTCTTTTTGATCTGTACCTTTAATTCCATACCAGGCAGCCTTTTTGCTGAAATTCTCTCCTCAAAGAGAACCTGAGATATTTATCACCCTTGTTTCTTCTGTAGTAAACAGCAGTGCAAAGCATTCACTTGGCTGCATTGCAGTGACCTTCTCTGCCAGTTGCCATCATCTGCTCTCACACACATGCTTTTCACTCTTGATGTTTTGAAAGAAAAAATTTGTGTTGTTTGCTTTCATTGGTTGCACCTCAGTCTCCTTTGGAGTGCCTCATTATATTTTTACTTTTAATCTGCTAGAGTTCCCATTTCTGTTTTCTTTTTTGGGATAAGGTGTTAGCTTTTTGAAGAATACTTTCTCATTTTTAAGAGCAGCCTTTATCCTTCTGTTCAACCATGCTTCCTTAATTTTTTTCTCCAGGCTTTTTGAAGAGAAAGGCAGCGGTACAGCAGTGGCATGTTTCCAACTCAACACCCTTCAGGACTGTCAACACCTGTAAGGATTTAATTCTAGCTTCCCCTTTTAACTGTTTTTTTAAAAAGGTTATTTTTACATGGTTCCACTGCTGAATTGAGGCAATTTTTTGATAGACTGCTCAGCTCCTGTTGCTCCCATAGGGATGGTGGTGCAAGGTACTTCATGGAATCTGCTGCATTGTTCACTTCATCATGAGATGTTGAACTAGATTTTTATATCAAACAGAGGTTACATATATCCTTCTGGGATCAGTAACCAGCTCCTGCTTCAGACTCAGGTGTGACCCTTGCTCAATCTCCATAAAGGTAACTGAGGTCACCCAGTACACTTTGTATTTCCTGCCTTTCCTACCTCTGTTTAGTTCTGTTAGCATCAGTCAGTGATGTGCTGGTGAGCAGTAAGGTCTGTTGACACAAGGTTTCTCTCCTTCCTGATATTAAAAGCTCACTCACAGTCCCCTTGATTTGAAGTGGCAATGCCTCAGACAGACTCCCATCTCTCCTGTCCTGGCTTTTGATGGTCTCTTTTGAGGCTCTCAGATGATGCTGAAACCATCTTACTCTGCTTCTCCACCACTCTCTCTGGACCTGCAAGAGATAAGGGTATTTTTTTTCAGAGAACATTACCATAGAGGTCCTTCTCTTTGGCTTCTTTTTCAAGAGCCTAAATTTTGCCTTTGTAGACAGAACCTCCCTTGTTGAGATTACTGATGCCCACTTGGGCTGTGATCACAAGCTTTTCACTCTTTGCTTTTCCTGATCCTCCAAGCACCTTTCCATAACAACTTATGGTATTCTTTTTGTTTGTTTGTTTTCACCTTTAATAGGTGATACCATCTTTCCTGATGGATACTCCAAGCATCTCAGTTTTGGTGCTCTCTTGAAAATAGTCTTAATACCTTATTGACAAGCATTTCAGCAAGATTTATCTGGAATAATTGGAGAGAGACCAAAACCAAAATTTTACCCCCCAAAAATAACATGATAATGACACAAGAACATTTCGATGTGATTTAAACCTTGCGATGACCTGGAAAGGAAACAAAGTAAAGGAGATTTAAGGATATTCAGCTGGAAAGCCCAAGAGCATATGCTTTAATTAAATTTAGCAGCTTGAATCAGCTCCTCCCCTCCCATCTGAGTGGCTGGCAGATAGTCTGTGATCGTGGAAATGTGCTTTTCCTTTGCCCTTATTTATGTTACTAAATCTCTCCTAAAATTTCTCAGTGTCGTGACTGCATCTAGCAATAGTGGGAGCAAGAAAGAAGACAACAAGCTATCACACAGACCCACATGAAGCTCTTTGGCTAACAAGGTGCTCCTAGTACAGGTTGCCAATACTGATTGGATTTCTTCTAGCTTCTAGCACTGAACTTGAGATACACTTTAAGAAATTTTAGCCATTAGGTCCATTTTTCTAGTGAGGATTGGGATAAAACTACCTGTAAAAAGATTTCTTAGATATTTTAGGCACCTGTGTCCATAAATGCCAATGTTTTTGCTATGAAATATTAGAGTCCTGCACTTGTGTCTCAACAACCCCATGCAATGCTGCAGGCTTGTGGCAGAGTGGCTAGAAAGTTGCCCAGCAGAAAAGGACCTGGGGATGCTGGTTGACAGCCAGTCCAACATGAGCCAGCAGCACGCTCAGCTGGCCAAGAAGGCCAACAACATCCTGGCCTGTATCAGAAACCACATGACCTGCAGGAGAAGGAAAGTGATCATGCCCCTGTATTGGGTGGTGGTGGGACTTGGATATTAAGAAAAAATTCTTCTGATAGAGTGGTCAGGCATTGGAACAGGCTGCCCAGGGAGGTGATGGAGTCACCATCCCTGGAGGTGTTCAAGGAAAGTGTAGACTTGGTACTTTGGAATGTAAGTTAATGACCATGGTGGTGTTAGGCTGATAGTTAGTCTCAATGATCTTAAAGATCTTTTCCAGCTGAAACAATTTTATGGTTCTGTGATTCTGTATCTAACATCTTCTCCAATTCTGTATCTAACATCTTCTCCTGTACATATTCAGAGGTGCTGCCCTCTCAGCAAAGCTGAGCAATTCCTTCCCAGCACTTTGTGAGCGTTGGCACTCCACTGAAGCTCATCTCAAAACCCTGTTCTGGGTGCTTGTGACAATCACCAGTGTCACTGTCCTGACTGCCTAGAAATGCAGAATCTCTGAATTTTGTAATGTAATGATGCTCATAATGGTTCCACTGGAGGGCCACAGAAATTATCATAGGGTTGGAACATCTTTCTTTTGAAGAAAGACTGAGAAAGTTGGAGTTGTTCAACCTGGAGAAGAGAAGACTCTGGGCAGACCTTCTTGGAGCCTTCCAGTACTTAAAGGGAGACTATATGAAAGATGAAGACAATCTTTTTATTACAGTCTGTTGGGAAATGACAAGAAATAATGGCTTTAAACTAAAAGAAGGAGAAACCCTGGCTCAGATTGCCCACAGAGGTAGTTGAGGCCCCATCCCTGGAAACATTCCAGGTCAGGTTGAACAGGGCTCTGACCAGACTATTGTAGTTGAAGGTGTCCCTGCTAACTGCAGGACAATTGGACTCTATGATCTCTAAAGATCCCTTCCAACCCAAACCATTCTATGATTCTATCATTAGCCTGCTTGCTTGCTTAAGAAGTGGCACTCTTGGACCCAAGTGTGTCAGAGTGGGAGGCTTCCAATCTACCATTCCTGTGTCCTAGAAAAATGTACTAATCATGCAGCTGAATTAAAGTTGCTTTCTGTCTTGCCAGGCAAAGCTGTACCT
>VWZE01004433.1:33675-123758 GCA_013396675.1 Eubucco bourcierii
AAAAAAAAAAAAAAGAAACCTTTCAAACCTCATAAAGCCAATGAAGGAATAGTCAAAAAGAAACATGATATTGTAGGGGGAAAAGGGATCCCAGGCAATATCCTGAAAGAGAAGGCAGAAAGGTTGTCAAGATGTACTGCAGAGAACCTTTAAAGTTAAAAAAACAAACAAGCAAAAAAAAACACAACAAACAAACCCAAAACAAACAAAAAAAACCCCAAAAACACCCAGCACCACAGATGTTTGATATGATAAACAAGAGAGAGGCAATGGGGGGAATTTCCTTGAATTTACCTAACCCACATTTTGAAGAGCCTTTTTCCTAGAGATTGTGTCCCACCAAGTAACAGAGACTTCCTTCCTCAGTGGATTCACTTTGTAATGTTGCTTCGTCTAATCTTTGTTCTTGCATAAAATACCTAGGGATTGCAAAATTACTCTACCTTTCCTCTTAAAAATGAGGTTTTACTCTCTATTGTGGTGAGCTACAGCTGCATGTTTTATAGAGGGGTTTTATTGCTGATTCTTTTCAGGCTGAGCATCCTTTTAAATAAATGAAATAAATGCTAAATGCAAATAGACCTTGCCTCTCATTATGACAGCTTTGCACTTTTTATTATGTGAGTGGGAGAGATGTTTATGCAATGTGTCTAAGTGAAGAGGACACACAGTAGCACTGAGACTTGGCCTTGCAACCTGAGGACATTACACTTGGGCTTGTGCCACTGTTTCTGGGCATATTTTGTACCCGAGACCCCCCTTTACTCTGTATACTTCCTTAAAATGTACTTTTTATTCAGCCATTTCAAAGCTAGCACTGATGGCAGACCTCCAAGGAAGAGGCTGAATGCTGCAAAAAGAGGCATCCACAAGGTAAATTTTCCTCTGTTTTAGAACTGAACAGGTGCTCCAGTTTGTGGTCAGGAGGATACTACATTATGGAGAATCCCTCCATCCTGAATTAGTTTAAGCTACTTATCACTTGCAGTCAAGAAGTACAGATGAGGATGGTTAATAAAGGGCATGTTAGACTTAGGCTTAGGTCAAGTAGCAAACTAGAGGATTACATCAATCAATCAATCAATCAATCAATCAGTCAATCTAATCTATCTATCTATCTGTCTATCTATCTATCTATCTATCTATCTGTCTATCTATCTGTCTATCTATCTATCTAGCTGCCTACATACCTATCTGCCTCCCTGTCTACCTATCTATCTTTTTAAACCAACTATATCCTGGGCTTTCCAACCGTATCCTCAGCTGCATCAAAATTGGTGTGGCCAGCAGGTTGATGGAGGGCATTCTCCTCCACTACTTTGATGAGATCTTACCTGAAGTACAGCATCCAGCACTGGAGCCCTCAGCATCCAGCATTGGAGCCCTCAACACAAGAAGGAAATGGACATGGACAAGAAGGGCATGGACCCTACCATTCTGTGATTCTGTGACCTGTTGGAGTGAATCCAGAGGACATCACAAGAAGGGTCAGAGGGTCCATGAAGACAGGCTGGGAGAACTGAGGTTGTTCAGCCTGGAGAAAAGGCAGCCTTGGAGAAATTTTTTTGGAGCCTCTCAGTACTTAAAAGTGGGCTACAGCAAAGATGAGGATAGTCGTTTTAGCAGGGCCAGTAGTGGCAGGACAAGAAGTGATGATTTTAAAAGAGGGGAGATTTAGATTATCTCTGAGGAATATTTTTTTCTTTTAAAGTGAGGGTGGTGAAACAATGGACCAGATTGCCCAGAGAGGTAGTAGGGACTCCATCTCTAGAAGCAGAATTCAGGGTCAAATTGGACAGGGATTTGAGCAACCCGATCTAGTTAAAGATCAGTACAGTGAGGCTGGACAAGACCTTTAAAGGTTTCTTCCAAGCCAAAATGTTTTATGATTCTATGGTTCTTCCTGCTTAAATTTCTTGAAGAATTCAAATCAATGATGAACCTCATTAAGATAACATGTCCCAGGTTTTACATGATGATTTGGCTTGGAAAGTTGTTGAATGGCCCCTCCACCACTGATCAGAAGTGGCTGTACCTCAGTAGTGGGCCAGCTGCATTTCAGTCCTGGTCCAAAGTTAGTATGAAGTCAATAGAAGGACTTCTACCAATAAGCTCTGGATCAATTTCCTATGTCAGTTCATAAAGTGCTTTTGAATAATGTGTGCTGAAAGCTTTATATAAAATTGAAATTAGGGTTTTGATTCAATGCATATCATAAGAATAAAACTTTTCTTGGAAATTGTTTCAGTTGTTTATCTGTTTGGAGATTGGAGCTGAAGTCCATTGATCAGTCTAATTAAAGAATGTGAATGCAGAGTGAGGCTGGCTCACTCTTTTTAATGATTTAGTGTATTTATTTTCATTTTTTTTTCCAGATGGATTTGATAAAATGAGATACAAATCTACACACCATTGAGGTAACACTGTACTTGGGCTAGGTACTGGAGATGCAATGGCTGTAAGGATACTTGCATTTATGAGGATCATACATACCAAAACAGGCAGTGATTAACTGTGCAAAATGGTTTTCATAGTCCACTGGCTTAAGATATTAATGAACTGCTGCTTGAGTGAGCCAGACCTCTTGACCTTAAAGTGATATCATTTCAAAAGCAACAGAAACCAATACAGAATCATAGAATCATATAACTGTTTCATTTGGAAAAGACCTCTGAGATCCCCATCCCTAGATGTGTTTAAGGCCAGGCTGGATGAGGCTCTAGCCAGCCTGATCTAGGGTAGGGTGTCCCTGCCCATGGCACGGGGGGTGGAACTAGGTGATCCTTGTGGTCCCTTCCAGCTCTAACTGATTCTATGATCACTGAGTTCAACTGTCAACTTAAGACTACCAAGACCATTAAACCATGTCCCAGAGTGCCACCTCCACACATTTGTTGAACACAGGGCAACTGATTCATTTATAGAAAGTATTTTAAACATTCCTGTGCTTCTCTGCATTATAATCTGATCTCAGTGTGGGCTGCATCCAGAAGAATCAGAGAATAGTGGGAGTTAGAGAGGACGTCTGGAGATCATCTAGTTCAGCCTCCCTACCAGAGCCGTTGCACTGAATTGTGTTCACACAGATTTTGAGTATCTCCATAAAAGGAGACTCCACAAGCTCTCTGGGCAGAAGAAGAAGAGCTGGAACTGCTTTTTCCATTTCTCATCTGACCCTGACTGTATTTCTGTGCCTTGCCATTTGTTTATGCCATATCATGTGATTATGGAAACATCCTAATAGTGCATTGATAATTTATTTTAGAAGTGATAAAAAGTTCTTCTCCTCTACTCTGTCCCAGCAAGGCCACATCTGTAATATTTGGTCCAGTTTGGGGCTCCCCAGTTCAAAAGTGAAGGGAAGCTACTGAAGAGTCCAGTAGAAGGCTACAGTGATGCAGGGATTGGAGCACCTTTCTGATGAAGAAAGGCTGAGACACCTGGCACCATTTATCCTGAAGAAGATTGAGAGAAGATCTTCTCAATGATGATCAATGTCTAAAGAGTGAGAGTCAAGAGGATGGAACCAGTCTCCTTTCAGTAATAGTATAAGGAGCAGCAGGCACTTAAGTGAAACACAGGAGGCTCCACCTAAACATAGGGAAAAACTTCTTTCATTTAAGAATGACAGGACAGTGGAACAGGCTACTCAGAGAGACTGTGAAATCTGTCTTTGGAGAGTTTCAATGAATGCAATCCTGATTTGGGTGACTCGGTGATCTCCAAAGGTCCCTACCAACCCCTACCCCTTTTATTCTGTGTGGTTCTGTGATATGTTCCTAAGTATGAACAGTGTTTGCTTTTTGATTGCTATCTCCTACTGAAATAATTAATTAAAACATTTATAATAGACTTTAACAAAACACAGTAGGTAATATAACAGAAGAAGATGAAGGAGATGTTTCTCATTTTAGGCCAAGACTTAAAAGGGCCAGTAAATCTCTGTCTCCTGGCAGGTGAAGGAAAAACAACTGTAGGTGACCAGCTTGTGTTTTGCAAAGAGGAAGTTTATTAGGCTTCTCAGAAGTGGAACAGCTGCAACTGAAATCACCTTAGAAGAAAAGTGGTAGTAAGCAGAGACCTTACAAAGAGCAAAAAAAAAAAAAAAAAAAAAAAAAAAAAAAATCATCATTAGAGGAAACTGCATTTTAGACCTCAAAAAATGCCAAGATAGCACAGACCCTGCTAAAAGTAAATTCAAATTAATCCTGGCAAAGAAAATTAAAATAGGGAGCAAGAATTTCTTCAATATTTAAACATGAAAATAGAAAAGAAAGGTGACATAAGAAATAGAGGGCAGACATTAGAGAGAATGGAAGTATGACCCCACAGTTAAGGGTCTACTTCAGCTCAGTTTTCTGTAAGGACTCTGATGTAGAACTTGCTAAGGAAAGACAAGATGATTAATGTGAAGAGGACCGTGAACATGGAAATTTCTATTACCAAAGTAGAAACAAAATTCTCTAAACTAGTTTCATTTAGCTGGGGAGAAGGGAGGAGATATGGACCTGGGTAATCAGCGTTTTTGATATTTGAAAGAGCTGGCTCAGGAAATCAGCACTCCATCTCAAAGCTCTTTAATAAATGTATGAAGTTGGGGGAGGTTCCATCCATATGTCAAGTAATAAATACTGTGTCCATATCTGAGTGCAGAAAAGCAAGCAGCCAGCCCCACAAATGTCCAAACTTTAAAATAAACCTTCAAGAAAAGAAAACAAACAAACAAACAAGAAGTAAAATAAATAAGGGTTAAAGAAGAAAAATAACCATGAGGAGGTGAAAATAAATCAAGATTGGAGGAAATACAGAATTATCAGAGGTTGGTTGTGTCCGATAACTTACCTTGAAAAGGATAACCAGTCCTTATGGATGGGAAAAATGCTTTAGACATAATCCACTTAGACTTCAATAAAGCAACATTGATATTGTGCCACATGGGATATTTTTAACTGCAGAAAATGTGCATCATTTCCAAAATACTAATGTGGTAAATAACTACTAAAGAGCGGTGACCTGGGGTTCTGTAGAAAAGAGAACTTGTAGTTTGTAGGGCAGCTTTTAGTGGAGTTTCACAATGTTCTGCCTTTGGACTAATTTTATTTGATGCTTCCATTGGTGACCCTGGCTTAAAAATTAGGGATTAACTAATGAATTTTGCCAACAGCACAAAGCTGGGAGGTATAGGCAGTTCAGAAGAGGATTGGTGTGTTATTGAAGTGAGTTGAATGAAGGACTGAAAAATGCAGTGGTACAAGAAGCAAGGTTGTGCATGTGGGGATTAATAACAAGAGAATCAGATAGAAAGATGTAGCTTGTCAGTGGGAAATGGAGTAAAAAGGGCATGTTGTGTTTGGTGATCACAGAATGATGCAATCCTAAAAAAGCAAACATCTTAGAGATGCCTCATCTGAGATGTTCTCAGGAGAGGTCTTTGATCGGTCTGAAGTGAGGCCTCTCACAGAACTGTACAAAATCCTTGGGTTCCGCAAACAGGAAACACAGAATCACAGAATCGTGGAATGATTTGGATTGAAAGGAACCTTTAAAGGTCATCTGATCTAAACCTCCTGCAGTGAGCAGGGACACCTTCAACTAGAGCAGGTTGGTCAGAGCCCTGTTCAACATGACTTGGAGTGTTTCCAGGGATAGAACATCTACAAACTCTCTGGGCAACCTGGGCCACTGTCTCACCACCCTCATGGTAAAAAATTTATTCCTGATATCTAGCCTCTCTATGTCTAGGAATTGAAAGCTGGGAGGGAAAATCATTGTACTTTGAATAAAAGTAAAGTCAAGGAACACAGAGAAGAACTCTTGAAACAGGGAGAACACCGATGCAAGAATAAATTGGTATACATTAGCCTGGATGACTTTGGTCTGGAAGGTCTTAAGAATCAAGGTGAAAGTCTCTGAAAGTGTCGTAATCCCAACAATGGGAATAAAATACCTTACTTTCAGGTAGATTTATTAACAGACTGAAAGATATCACCAGGTATGGTGCCAGACATAGTACAGAATGGAGTTTGATTGCCCAGAAAGATTCTAGATACACTGAACTCAACTGTGTCACCTCCAGTCCTGAACTGGGTTGTCTCCATGATACCACGTTTAGTGATCTGTGGCTATGCTGACTTGGCATCTTTGCTACATGATACAAACCTGTCTTAGGTAACTCATGAATCTCCTTGTTCCAGACAGGAAAGATTCTATCGATCTTTAGGTGGAGGAGGTGTCTTGTGAGGTTAAATGAGCTGAACTGTGCTCTGAAGGCAACTCTTTTCCTATGTAGAGAGTCCTGAGAAGCCAGAGTGATTCCAATTTTAGTGGAAACACTGCTGTCAGGTCAAAAACAAGTGACAATGAATCTAAGCAAACACATTAATGTCCAGGCTTGGTCTACATAAGTGGGGAGAAAATTCTTCTCTTTATACTTTGTGTTTCTACCTGCTGGACTGAGACTAAGCATTACAGGCAACCACAATGAAAAGACATTGTTAAAGGAGAGGAGGAGACATCATGTCCTCGTCAAACTGTCCTTTCCTTTTCTAGTTTCTCTGACAAAACGTTTCATCAGAACAAGAAGTTCTACCACAAAGCTAACCTGCTGTACTTGCACAAAACGATTTACATGCTCACTCACACGATGTATCCAATTCAAACCTTCAGAAGCAGGCAGGAGACCTTATTTAGCAGTGACATTGTGCTTGTGTTGTAAGGGATAATTTACCCAACCCCTTTCTCAATTTGCTGAGGAACTGAAATACCATCTAAGCTCTAATGTCTCACCTAGAACCATACATAACCTCATACATTACCTCCTCAGTGCCCTCCTGAAATTACAAAAACCTCCACACCAATGAGGGGAAAATCCATTTCTTTAAGACACTGTTTTAATCAACAGCCAAATAATGAACCATAATAGATAATTTTATAAGAGAAACATATTTGCTTTGCCTAAACAACCTAGACTTGAATCTCCTTACACTGAAGTGTCTTATCCACAGCAAAGATGTATTCCAGAGGTCAGTTAAGAGGAACATATTTGTCCTTGTTCTTGAAAGTTCGTCCCAGTCAAGGAGTACTCCTCATGTGGGGTGGGCTGTGAAGCAGCAAGGCAAAAGTCTTTCCCCATGAGAGAAAGCAAAATGGCATTTTTGGAAACATTTTGACAAATGCTCTGCAGCGTTGCCAGAGGCATCATAAGGGAAATGATCTCTCTTACAGTTGTTGCAAGGTGGGTGCCACCAGGTGACTGTGACCCAATAGTCACAGTCATGGGGGAGTCAAGTGGAGGAGGGACAAGATAAGTCATTCTGGGAAGATTTCAGGGGGGCTCATAAAGCAGTAAAAAAAGCTGACACATTTTTAACATTGATTGCAAGAAGGAAAATGCTAAAAGCAAAAATAATAAATGCAACTTAATATTAACATATGATTAATGCTTGTCACATTCGGGTGACAGTCGGTGATGTTAAATTCTACCAGTGCTTGGGCCATGTCATGAGAACTGATCCATTGAACAATCAGACTAAAAAAAGGCAATTCTAGAACATCAGTCCTTGTTTGGAGAAAAAGGGATGTGGAGGATAAAACTGTCATAACTCCCTTTTATTCCCATAGTGACAAGAGAGGACAGTCCTTGTGGTATCCATGGTGTGTGTAAGCAAGGAATATTTGTGATATGCAAAAGGCTGAGCTCTTCTGTCAAAGGGATTTACTAGTTTCACGGGGAATGCAGCAATTCAAAAATAATCAAAACCTGTACCCACGTCTGTATTTATTCTCATTTTGATAAGTCAAGCAGAAGGATGTTCTTTGGTGGGCTAACTTGAAGAGCACAATTGTGTTCTCCCCAGTTCAGCTCCAAAATGGCACCTGATTACAAACCAAGAATTCTGCACAGAAGAGAAGAAATAGGAGTATGGGATGGAGCGGGGAGGGATGCAGAAGGCCATCAGAGAGCTGAGATTTAACAAAGGAACCAAAGGGATGTTATGAAGAAAGGACAGATTTTGCCATTCATGGAATCGGGTTTAGTTCCAACATGGTGCTGCAGCAGAATTGAGACTAACACAGAACATAGCTTTGACCTTGCTAACTTGGAGCTGATCTTTGGAAAGCAGTGATGGATTCTTTAATTTAAATCATTAAAATAAAGCCAAATCAAAACAGCATCTGAGCGCACATTCAGAGAAAGCTCTCTTCTTGTGCCAGGAGTAGCCTGCATGCCAGAGCACTAAATAAACAGCCTAAATATACAGGTTCATAAATCTTGTGTGTGAAATTAAAACAAGGGGAAAGACATTGATTTATTGTATGTTTGTTGGAAAGCTTAAGACTTAGTCTTTATTTATAATAACTGTGTCCTCCGTGCTCTGTAAAGAGGCAGAAGTGTTTGACTTCAATTGTGCTTTCCTTGGTTTTGGTAATTAAAAGGTCAGTAAGAAGTGTTCCCAGAACTGCAGTCTTTTTAGCTCCACTTCTAGGTTGTTCGTTGATTCCCATTAAAAGTTCAGTGCTCAGTCTAAGCTCCCCAAAAAGAAACAGATCTCTTGAACTTGAAATCTAGCTCTTGTTTCAAGGAAAGGATTTTGTGAGAAATACCATAAAAATCAAGAGAATCCTTTGAGAGCTCTGCAGTCTGGTTGTGGCTGGTTCACATCACATAAACTTTGCTTCTTACTAAGAGTTAATGAGGCAACAGTGATTTTATGCCAGATCCAGACATGCACTGGCTTATTAGAAAGGCAGCAGAGATCATAGAATCATAGAATGGTTTGGGTTGGAAGGGACCTTAAAGATCACCTAGTTTCAGCTCTCCTACTACAAGCAGGGAGACCTTCCACTACAACAGGCTGGTCAAAGCCCCATCCAACTTGACCTTGAACACTTCAGAGACAGGTCATCTGCAGCTTCTCTGGTCAACCTGTTTAAGTGTCTCACAACTCTCACGGTAAGAATTTTTTTCCTAATATCTAATCTAAATCTATCCCTTTTCAGACTGAACCTGTTACCCACTCATCCTGTCATTTCCTGATGAAGAATTCCTCCCTCTTTTTCTTTAATTACTGGAAGAGTGCTATAAAGTCCCCTGTAGAGAGAGATGTAATTTCATCCTTCTTACTGACTAGGGACAACTTTACCCCTTGTAAATTGGGTATGGACAAAAGCTCTTGCCCATCACAACCCCTAGGAGCTGTTGCATAGCCTCTGCAAGGTCTTCTCAGGCCTTCCTGAGAGTGATCATTTGTGTTGCATCACCCACTTCATTCAGCTGTCCCAGCAGGGCAGAAGCCCAACATGAAATGGCCTGACAACTTCTCTCTGATGTCTGAGCCACAGGAGAAAGAGTCTTTCCATAAAGAAGGCTCAGATCCTGCTATCTTCCTTTGGGCATCCATCCTCAAGATGTAGAAGACTTGTTGAATGACACAGCTGTATTTGTTCTGAGGAGAGTCCAGGCTCTGCTGTTTCAGCCAAGTGTTTTGGTTTGATTTCTCAACTGTCTCTTAGTGGCTGATTAAATGAGATTTTCTGTTGCATCCATGGCATCCCCCCTTGCCATCCTTCAGCAGCTCATTCAACAAGAGTGTCAGAGAGCGAACAATGGTTAGCTGCTCCTTAAAGTGTAGGTAGCTGGCAGCTGAGCTTATAATGTGGCTGTCGGGGAGGTGTTTTACCAGCCGATCTCCAAGAGAAGATCAGGTTGTGACCATGTTCAACCAAGAGTCTGGATCACCCCACCTTCTTCTGGGATCTCTGCATGCCTTCCTTTTGCTTTGGTTTTGTTACCCTTGTAACTGACTCCTGTTCTATGGAGTTCCTCCGACAGAAAGTGTCCACCACTTCTCAAAGTCCCTGCTTTGTTTTCCAGTTCATAAGCGTGATGATGATGGTTAGATTTTATGGATGCATAGCCCCAAAGGATGTCCTACTGTCCAGTATTTTGAAAAGCAGGAGGAAGGGCTGATTGAGTCACAGCTCTGCCTTGCTCATATCCTCAAAAGGGTTAAATCAGCTCCTTTCATCTTCACGAATCACAGCCTTGCTGTCCTCTCCAGTGAACTGGGAGCTGTCCTCTCTGAATTCAGGATGTAGACTTAGCTTCCAGCTCTGTCACTTTTCATGATCTTTATCTCCCTAAAACATTCATGATCCAGATGTTCCCTATTGGCTTAGAAAGCTGTGCTGGTAACCATCCCCACTTAGTGATTCCTAATGCCTTTGCCACAAGTCTGTGTGCAGTCATCAGAGAAAGTAAATAGTATCTGCAGAGCATGCTTGAATTTAATTAAAAGAATAATAATGCTTCAGCCCTTGGCAAACTACAGCAGCATTGTGCTTTGCTGCCTGCATGGAGAGCTTCACACAAGAGCTCTTCCTCCTCTGCATGCCTGAAGGCTGACTGGCTTTACCTGACTTCTGGGGAAGTACATACTTCTGGGGAGCAGGTCTTGTGATGAGCAACTGAGTGAACTGGGCTTGTTTAATCTGGAGAAAAGGAGGCTAAGGGAGGACCTTCTCAGTCTCTACCACTACCTGAAAGGAGATGGTAGCCAGGCAGGGCTTGGTCTCTTTTATGCTAGTAACAAATGATAGGATGAGGAATGGCCTTAAGTTGCACCAGGGGAGGTTTAGAATGGATACTAGAAGAAAGCTCTCCACTGACAGGATTCTCAAAGACTGTAGCAGACTGCCCAGAGAAGTGGCCAAATCCCCATCCCTAGAGGTGTTTAAAAGATGCAGAGATGTGAAACTGAGGGACATGGCTTATCACCAGACTCAGTAGAGTTAATGTTTGGACTTGAGGATTTTACAGGTCTTTTGCACCTGAAAAAAAAAATCTAATGAAAAATACTCTGTTAGATTGGAGGAAATTAGAGAAGAATTATCTGGGGAAGGAATTTCCTTCATGCCACTCAGTGTCAGCATTTGGAAGAAATATAGGAGGTTGTCTTCATTGCTCTAAATAACATAATAGATTGATGCATTATAACTCCTGAAGCACCTGGATTTGTGTTTGCTTTGTTTTATTTTATTGCTATTTGTTTTTTAATTTTGTTTTCCAGATAGCTGAAGAAAAGCTTCATGCCATCCATGATCAGTTTTTCCCATTGAGTCATTTGTTGTTTCCTTTTTCTTTTTTTTTCCTGAGGGTAGGGGCTTCATTTGAAAATCTCTGTTCTCAGACTAGCCTCTTCTTTCATAAGCTTTTAGAGCTCACAGAAGGCACCAAGAACAAGGTGCAGACTGGAGCTGGCAACCTGAGAAAGGTGTTCAAGGCTTTGACCATCCCCTAGAAGGCAATTTCCTTATCTGTTATATTGGAAAGGCAACACTGAACAGGATGCTCTAGAAAAGATGCCTGTCTTGACAAAAAGTTGTCTTCTATTTTTGTCTTCAACATTTTCTTCTATTCCCTTAAGGATTTCTTCTAAACCTGGTTTACTAAGAAAAACCTTTCTTTCCTTGCAGTACAGCTTGCCTGAACTCACTGTGACACAACACTTCTGTCAGCAGTGACAATGAACATGAGTGTTTCTGGATTTTGCAGTGGCAGGATGTTGCATTTGACTTTTCTCCTTTGAAGTGTTTCAGATGTGCAAGGCAACAACGTTTTCTCCCATGGGCTCTCCATTGTGGTTTATAAGCCAGAAATGGGTCTGAGGTGAAGTGCCAAGTGACTCTGCCTTTCACCTTGTTTGCTACTTCCAAGCAGGGTACTTTCTTCTTTGGGCAGATGCTATGATGGCCAATACTTGTGTTTCAGTGCAGCTATGAACCTGATCATCAAAATGGAGAATAACTCCTTCCATTAGTTGGCTTGATGGCCCAGATGACTGCTCCATTTCACATGAGACCCACCTCTGGGCAGCCTAAGACCACAAGTCATTGCCATTGTAAATCCTGCGACTCCCTTAGCAAAGAAGACCTTCCTCAGAAGCAAGATGTCTCTACGCAGAGGCCTTGCAGGACATTAGCATGAGGATCAGAATTGCCATCCCACTCACTTTGCAAAGAGGGCACTAGGAGAGAAAGACCACGGTGGGCACTGGATACTGCCCATCTCTGGGGTGAAGAATTCTGTCCACCTCCCCCAGCTTTGCTCAGGCTCCTTGTTGGAGGTGGGAAAATAATCTACTCAAGACTTCTGAGCTAAAAGGATGGGACAAGTTGGTTTCTGGTGGGCTTAGGGGCTCATTTCTCCATAGTCTCAGTTCCATGTCCTACTAGGAAGCCTCCTTTTGATAATGTTTCAGGCTTTTCAGCAGTCTGGACAGAAAAAGGAGTAGTTAGGCCAATGAGATGAAATTATCTTCTCATTCCTTTGAGGTATTTCTAGGAGTTAAGCTTCGGAATGCTCTGAAGGTCAATATCTCTTATTTTCTTCTTTCACTGGATAATGGAAAGCCAATTTGATGAATTTCAGCAGTGGCAGCTCCTTGAGAAAAGGCACAGTGGAAATAAAGAGACCATACATACTGAAAAACCTCTGGACAATAACAGTGAAAATGAGCAGAGGATGTGGA
Organism: Eubucco bourcierii; assembly: GCA_013396675.1. Lineage (NCBI taxonomy): Eukaryota > Metazoa > Chordata > Aves > Piciformes > Ramphastidae > Eubucco > Eubucco bourcierii. The sequence goes on from VWZE01004433.1 coordinate 46,206, forward strand.
AACAACATATGAAGAAAAAAATGAAGCCGTTGGATTTGTTTACCCTAGAAAAGAGAAACCTAGAGGAAGCCAGGTACATATTCTTCCAATGAAGGATAGGGAGGATATGGAGATCAATAGTTCTGTGCCCTTGGTGACTAGAACAACAAGAAATTTGTTCAACTTCCAGCAAAGAAGAGAAATTAAATGCCATAAAAGAAAACGGAGAGTGAATGTTGTCTAGAGAGGCTGTGGAAACTCTTTGGATGTTTATTAGAAGACCTGAGGCAAACAAACTCCAGAGTGATGTAGGTATCCCTCATTCTGCCTTGGTGCAAAGGAAAGGACTAGGGCAGAGGTACACAAATTGAGGACAAAGAAGGCAAGAAAGCCCCAAAAACAAGCCTCCCCTGTGTCTTTTCTTTGAACCAACATGGACTGCAATGATATGGGTCAAGAACTGGCTGGAGGGCCAGGCCCAAAGAGTGGTGGTCAGTGGTGCCACATCCAGTTGGCAGCTGTCACTAGTGTTGTCCCCTGGGGATCAGTGCTGGGCCTGGTCCTGTTCAATATCTTTATTGATGATCCAGACCAGGGGATTGAGTCCAACATCAGTAAGTTTGCAGATGACACCAAGTTGGGAGCAGATGTGGATCTGTTGGAGGATAGGAGGGCCCTGCAGAGGGACCTGGACAGGATGGATGGGTGGGCACAAGCCCACAGGGTGAGATTTAACAAGTCTAAGTGCAGGGTTCTACATCAACCACAACAACCTCAAGCAGTTCTACAGGCTGGGGACAGAGTGGCTGGAGAGCAACCAGGCAGAAAGGGACCTGAAGGTGCTGGTGCAGTAGCTGAACATGAGCCGGCAGTGTGCCCAGGTGGCCAGGAGAGCCAGTGGCATCGTGGCCTGGATCAGGAGCAGTGTGGTCATTAGGACAAGGGAGGTTATTCTGCCCCTATAGTCAGCACTGGTCAGGCCACACCTTGAGCACTGTGTCCAGTTCTGGGCCCCTCAGTTCAAGAGGAGTACTGGAAGGTGTCCAGAGANCTGGTAGGTTGGTTTGGGTGATCTTGGAGGTTCTCTTCCAACCTGGTTGATTCCATGATTCTATGAGAACAACCTATTTCTCAAGGGAATTTGGAAGGGAAAGTGAAGCAGAGAGGTTACTCATCAGTCCTAGAAAAGAAAGATAGCTTAATATTAAAAATTCCAAAAGCTTCAGGAGTCGATGACCTTTAGGTCTATTGCATCTCTTGGAAATCCACTTCTAAATAAATATTCATTGCTGACGCCTGCTCTAATAAAAAGGGCATATTGCAGTCATTTGCTGGTTGATGTGTAGAGTTTTGTCAGCTCATTCATAGCACATTTACTGCCAAATCATTCCTTTAATCATACCACGAGAAATGTTACACACGCTGAAACAAATCTCCCTTATTAAGCTGAGCAGGTTACTACTGCAGTCACTTATACTTCAGCTTCTATTTTTAGTGAAGGTCTTGTAACTATTGTGTGTGTGAGTCACAGCTGTCACTACCAGGCTCTTCCAGCGTAAAAACTACAGGTTAGGGCATGACTAGTGCTAGATGCCTGCTTCTGAAGAAGTCTTCCCTACCTCTGCCCTGGGACAGAAACACCTGCTCTTCATTTTTACTTCATACAACAATCCGTTCAGTGGTGTTCTTTTATCCCTAGCAGTCTCACTGAAATAATTAAAAACCCACTCAAGTTCAGTGCATGGAATCATAGAATGATGGAATCATGGAATTCTTTTGGTTGGAAGACCCGATTGGTTGACCTTTAAGATCATCCAGTCTAACTGTTAAGCCAACTCTGACAGGCCACTATATAGAAACATAGAATGGTGGAATTACTTTGGTTGGAGGAGATGTTTAAGTTCACCAAGTCCAGTTATTTACCCAGCAATGCCAAGTCACCACTAAACCATCTCCCTCTGCACCACATCTGCACACGTGGGAATACAAACACTTCCCTGGGCAGCCTGTTCCAGGGCTTGACAACCCTTTTGGGAAATGATTTATTTCTTACTATTCAGCATAAACATCGTCTTGTGCAGCTTGAAACATTTTCCTCTTGTCCTATGCCCTGTGACTTAGGAGAGGAGATTCACCTCCATTTTGTTCCAACCTCCTTTCTGGTAGTTGTAGAGAATGAGGAGATCTCCTCTCAGCCTTTTGTCCAGGCTAAATTCCCCAGTTCCCTCAGCCACTCCTCAAAAGACTTGTTCTCCAGACCATTTGTTGCCCTTCTTTTGACTCACTCTAGCACCTTCTTGCAGTGAGGAGCACAACACTGAGCACAATATTCAAGGTGCAGCCTCGCCAGTACCAAGTACAGGTGGGCAATTACTTCCCTGGTCCTGCTGGCCACACTGTTGCTGCTACAAGCCAGGATGCTCTTGGCCTTCTTGACCACCTGAGCACATTGCTGGCCCAGCTTCAGCCAGGTGTCAACCAACATCTCCCAGGTCTTTTTCCAGCAGATAACTTTCCAGACACTCTTTCCCAAGCCTGTAGCCTTGCAGGTGCAGGACCTGTTACTTGACCTTGTAGAACTTCATATCATTTTCCTCAGCCCATCAATGCAGCCTGTCCAGATCATTTTGCAGAGCCTTTCTACCTTCAAGCAGATCAAGGCTCTCCCAGCTTAATGTCACCTGCCAATTAGCGAAGTTGCCCTCATCCTCTTGTCCCAATCATTGCTAAAGATATTAAAGAAAACAAGCCCCAGTATCTAGCCCTGGGGAACACCATTTATAACTGGCCACCAACTAGATTTAACTCCATTCACAAGTCTTTGGGTTTGGCCATCCAGATATTTTTTTATCCAACCATGTGTATACCAAACCAAGCCATGAGCAGCAAATTTCTCCAGGAGAATGCTGTCAGAATATGACCCTTTATAATTGTCCTCGCTGGAGAAAGTAAAATAAGAGATATGGCTGCATATGCTCCTTGTGCTCATCATCCTCAGTCTTCTGCAATCTCAACTTTTCACTGTCAGCTTTTGTAGTGGGAAAGTAATTCATGTTGCCATTAATATTGAAGGAAAGTTAGCTAAAGCCTAAGCCTTTCATCTGCATGAGCTATGATTTAACAATGCATGTAAACACAGGTTTTTGTGAATTACAACCCCTTGCAGTCTTGTACCATCAGCAAAATGAGAGCAGAAGTTCCCATCAGCTTGCAGAGATGGAAGCTGTAGATACAATATGGTTTTCTTGCCTCTTTTTTTTTTTTTTTTTTTTCCCCTGTGACACATTCCCTGACCTCAAAAATTAAATGTACTTTGAAAATTTCATGGGCAATAAGGGCAACTGGCACATCATGAACTACCTCTGTGCTGGGAATCTGTTTAGATGCATGGTGGCTGCATGCAAACTGCCAAATGGACATGAACTCTGGAACACACTTCTGCCTGAGCTCTTCCTGGGAAGTGATTTGGAGACCTTCATTGGCACATATCAAAGACATGCCAAGGACCTCTCCAACCTTTTGCTAATACAGATGGATCATGTTCTGGTGCCCAGGGACACTCACAGGCAGTTCAAATGTTATGGTACACAAACATTGCTGTCCCACTTTCATATTCATCTTCACAACTCCATCAAAGAGAAAAGGATTTCATTCCAGCACGTACCATTTCCTGACAATTAAATCACTATCACCTCCATTTTGGAGAGCTTTTTTCAGCAACCCTCCTTGTCTTCTGGGGTCACCGAAAGCAAGACCACTCAATTATTGTGTATTTAAAATGCTCAGGAAAACTCACATCAAGAAAAAAAAATAGAATATGGGAGTTGCATTGGTCTTTGTAGTATGAGGTTATCCCATTGTGCCAGCAGCCTTGGGTCACGTTAATAAGTGTTATCACACCTCTCAGTCACTTTTGACTCTCCAGTCCATGTTGTCATTTTCCACACAATTTAACTAGTTGGCTGGAAATCCAGAGAAAACCGAACTTATGCTCTAAATTCCCTTTTCCTATTCTTTGTTTACAAAAATCTTAATCTCTTAAGGCTTTCTTTAGGGACTTTTCATTTTAGAGAACAGAGGTAAGTGGTTATATAGAACATGATGCCATTTTCAGTGTTAAGATGATGTCATTTAGGAAAAAAAAATTGTGGAACATTTCATCTTTATAACTCACATTGCCACTATCCAAAATTTTATAATCAGCTGTACAAGTACAGCTTTTTCAGCACTTGGCAATCTTTTTATTTCCCATCCTAATTATTTGCTACATGGATATCAGCTTTATCTGGGGTGTGTGGTTTCATGTTTATACCAGACTTGGTGTCTTATTACCTTACCTCGCCTTGCTTACAACTCCTTCACAATCACAGTATCACAAAATCACCGTATGGTGGAGATTGGAAGGACCCTCTGGAGATCATCTATTTCAACCCACCCTGCTAAAGCAAGTTCACCTACAGCAGGCTGCCCAGGATCAAGTCCAGGAGGGTTTTGAATGTCTTCAGAGAAGCAGACTCCACAATTTCCCCAGACAGTCTTCTCCAGGGCTCCATCATGCTCACAGGAAAAAAGATTTTCCTCTTATTTGGGTGAAACCTCCTTGTGTTCTAGTTTGTGCCCGTCCCTTCTTCTCTTGTGACTGGGCACCACTGAAAAGGATTTGGCTCCATCTTCTTGACCCCCATCCTTCAGGTATTGATCCATTAATTACAGGATCCCCTCTTGTTTTCTCTTCTCCAGCCCCATGTCTTTTAGCCTTTCCTCCTCAGAGACACCCTCCAGTCCCCTCATCATCCTCACAGCTTCCACTGGACTTAGTTCAGTAGTCCTCTGTCTCCCTTGAACTAAGGAGCCTAAAACTGGACCTAGTACACTGGGTACATCCTCACTAGGGTAGAGGGAGAGGAAAGCCTCCCTTGACCTGTTCCACGTATGTTTTTTTTCCATACTCATTGCTACCTGAGTACTTTACCTGTGGTTTTGAACACCTACAGCTGTGTTGCTGAGGAGAACTGTGTGTATTCTGTGTCTCAGACAGATAAGTTAAAATATATAGGTATGCACTCATTTCTGATGCACAGTTTAAAGTGCATACAAAAAAAAAAAGATAATAAAAGGTGTTTGCTAGCTGGCAGATTTATGTGTATGCATATATTTAGGTTTTTATTTTTAACAACAGGATTGCAACAAAGAGGCATTCAAATGAAAAAAAAAAAAAGTTAATTAATTGATCTTTTGTGCATGAGAAACATCCAAAACCGACAGATAAAAGTCTGTGTTATACATGTTCAGAACAAGACTAGGGTATGGTAACAGTGAACTTGCTTCTATTTTAGTTTGTTACAGGCTAGCATAGCTGTTAAATGAGCTGGTTTGTTGAAAGAGGGAGAAAAAAAACATGAAGCCAAGCCAAACTAGTCCACCTACAGTATAAATTGACTTCAAAATGAAAATTCAGATTTTATCCTTTTTTTTTAACTCCCCAAGAAAAATATATTTACATTCTTTTCAGAAAAACAAGGACCAGAACACTATTTTTTACAGAATCATAGGATTACTTTGATTGGAAAAGACCTCCAAGACCCTCAAGTCTAACTAACAACCTAAGACTACTGAATAAATGAAAATAAACGTTTTCCTCTGGACAGAAGAGATATCAGAGTGGGATCTGAGTTCATCTAGAAGCTAAAAAAAAAAAAAAGTTTAAGAAGGACATTTATCTTTATTGATTATTTGATCATCAGGTTATAAACCTGTTGGATGAAAGTCACAAATGCTTCAGGCCATTCTAGTCTTCCTCCTCATTTCCTCTAAAGGTCAATCATAGGGGAACCTTGGCAAAATGTGTAGACGGTCTGTAAGGCACTATGGAATATGGAAATGTTCATGCAGATGAACCCCATTCTACTGCCAGTGGTGCCAGGGACTCCCAAATATAACACTAACTGCTGAAATAGTCACAACCAGGGCTGCATCTGTGAATTACAGTATCACAGTATCACCAGGGTTGGAAGAGACCTCAAAGATCATCAAGTCCAACCTGTTACCACAGACCTCAAGACTAGACCATGGCACCAAGTGCCACGTCCAAATGCGCCTTGAACACCTCCAGGGATGGTGACTCCACCACCTCCCTGGGCAGCCCATTCCAGTAGCCAATGACTCTCTCAGTGAAGAACTTTCTCCTCACCTCCAGCCTAAACTTCCCCTGGCACAGCTTGAAACTGTGTCCTCTTGTTCTGGTGCTGGTTGCCTGAGAGAAGAAGGTAACCTCCCCTTGGCTACAACCACCCTTCAGGTAGTTGTAGACAGCAAGAAGGTCCCCCCTGAGCCTCCTCTTCTCCAGGCTAAACAATCCCAGCTCCCTCAGCCTCTCTTCATAGGGCTTGTGCTCGAGGCCTCTCACCAGCCTCGTTGCCCTTCTCTGGAAACGCTCAAGCACAATTAGTTGCTTAATGAGATGCTCCTTAACCCTACTTTCCTGCTACAGCAAGGAATATATGGGAAGCTACTGCTGAAAAGGAATGTTTAAGGAGGTACTGTGAAGGGCAGCTCTCCCATAGGAGCAGTGAACCGTGATGTTAGCAGTTAGCGAGAGTGCCCACTTAGGTGGGGCTCTGATGGGCAGCATGTGTGTACAAAGCATCACACAGGCCGGCATTTTTTTGCAAGTCCTCCGTGACAGATTATATTTGAAAATAAGAGATGTTATTAGAGGCTTACATTACTTCAACTAAACATCCTATTTCTAAAATGTTATCCTTTGTTTCTGGAAGGCCTCCCTGAAGATGGCAAGCTCTCTTTGTTTCATGCATATCTTCTAGATAAGTAAAAGATCAGCTTCATCATCAACCAAACTTTTGCAGAACAGATCTTAAGTAGAGTAGCTGTTTATTGCCCATTGCAATGTAAAATCAGCTTTGAGAAGCCTTCTAACACAGTTGAGCCCAACCCTCTACAAATTACTTTAAAAAAAGACCATTCGTGTAGTCCTCAGCAGTACTGATTTACACTCCTGAAATAAAAATAATGGACTCTGCCTGTCAGAATGTGCTATTACCTCATAATTCTGCTTTTGAACTTTTTTCTTAAGGGAAAAAAAAGAAATCTGCAAGGAAGCAGATCTGTGGAAGACCCATTAACAGCTTGATAGGCAGCAGATGCTCACCAGAGATGCATACCAGAATGCCTCATTGCAAAGATGCAATGAGGTTAATTGGTGGTGAAAAACCCAAGAGTTGGTGGCAAGTGAGATCTTTCTGCTGAGTCCTAAACAGAAGGCATATCACAAGTCTCCAGAAACATTCTTCCAAGCCCAATAGCTGCCAGGCCTTTGCTCTAGTGTGAATGCAACACAGAACATGTATGAATCCAGTACAGGTCAGTGGGAACATGTCTGAACTACAAAAGTGATGCAAAATGTTGGAGAAGATCTGAGATAGACCACTTGAGAAAAATTTCCATAGTCCAGCCGTTGGAGTAAGTGAAGCCTGCAGGGGCATAGCCTGCCTTTACATGCTGACCACAATCTTTATCAGGCTGTGAAGGTCAATATGAGGCTAGAGGAGAGTCTGACAGGTAAGATCCTGCACTGCTTGAAAGCCAAGCTCTATCATATTTATCTCAGGACTCCAGAGGGTCAGAGTTGTTAGGGAGCAGCAAGACTAGGGCTGCTCCACAAGGAAAAGCAATTTAGAGGCTCAGGTGGCAGCAAGGCAGACAGAAACCTCTTCAACAGGGAACCCTGACCCAGGGGACCCAAAGAAAGCAAATATGTACCAGTGACAGTCACCAGGTTCAGCTGAGAGCCCAGTTCACTAGAAAAGGACCAAAGGCATGAGACAAATCCAAGATAAATCATTCAGGAGCAGTGAGGTGTCCAGCCAAACACAGATTTACTGGTGACTTCAGACAAGTCAAAATTTAAATGCAGCTCTTGAGGTAACAGCAGTAAAATTCTTTACAATGAGGGTGGTGGAACACTGAAACAGGTTGCCCAGGGAGATGGTGGAAGTCAAATCAATGGAAACATTCCATGTCAAGCTTGATGGTGCTCTGAGCAAGCTGATCTAATCAGAAATGTCCCTGCTGACTGAAGGGTGGTTGGACTAGATGACCTTTTAAGGTCCCTTCCAGCCCAGTGCATTTTAAGATTCTAAGATTTTAAGGCATGAGTGGAGGGTCAATGCTAAGCTGGTCAGGAGTGGTAAGATCTGTTGGGATATCCAGGACCTCCATAACAGTTGATTCAAAGTTACCAGTGTGATCCATGTTAACAATAATGTTTAATTGTTCCTTTTGTGTGGATTTCAATGAATTATATGGACCACGACTCATCAGCACTTTAGATGGTAACACTCCTCCAACAAAAAGAGATCGAGCACCTTATAAAGAGGCGGCACTGGAGACACAAATCTGTGTGGATCATCAGCAGGAGTGGTTATTACTGTGAGTACTGCAGCCCATGCAGAAGATTTTTCTTAATTCTTCATATTTGACCATCAGACATAAGGCAACATGCAAACAAGTAGCTTATAAATCATTTTTTGTAAGAGGACTAAGCATTTGAAGTGTTTTCCCCGAAGAAGATGGGAAGAAAATTGCACGTTCTGGCTTCAACAGAAGGAATGTGCCACGGCAGTATCTACAATCACTCATATGGGTCATTAGACTGAAAGAACAAATTAAATAGAGTTGTTCTGCAAAATTCACTCATTGTTAAATAATATATCTTGGTAGAATAAAAGCATTACATATTTCTGGTAATATGCTAGCTCCATTTTCAATCAAAAGTATCATTAAAAGCTTGGTTGAAAAGGGTGTATTTTTCTCTGTGGCTACTGGTGCTTTAAACCATGAAAATGTTAAAATGTTTCTGGCAGATGTTCTTTCCTGTACAGTAGAAAGAGAAGTGATCTATTGTCTGCTTAATTATTTTCAATACCAAAGTAAAAATTCATTAGGAATGCTTGGAAATGGAAGAAGTGTATCTAAATCAATTGTCCTTAGAGATGGCAGAGCTAGCACTGACACAGTCGTGGTACAAGCGATGTTGTTGGCCTGGGGTTATCTGAAAATATGAAATAAGCAAAGTTTCTAGTAAGAGGTGATTTTTTTTTCATAGACAACCTGACATAAATGAAGGGGGTGTGTGTGTGTGTGTGTGTGGTGTGGTGTAAAAAAGTAGTGCAGACCTCATGAGCTTTTAGGAACACAAAATCTTCTTCAAATATAGAACAGAATCAGCAGCCTCCCAAGGTAAATAGAACTTAAACTCACTTGTGGTAACCAGATGAAGGATATAAAGGAAAAGCTAGCAAAAGTCTGTGAAACCAGAGTGATGTGGGAAGCATAAAGTGGTTAACATCTCCTAGACACAGGAGTAAGGATGGTAAATGTTCATGTGAAATACTAAAGACTGGTACCTGGAAAATTCCTAAAAAGAGAAATTTTTAAAGATATGGACACTAAATATCATAATGCATCTACTGAGTGAGTATTCAGTGCCATTAACTTCTGCATTGATTAAATTAATCCCAGGATTTGTTTTTTTGAGATAATTTTGGTTTTCCAGGGTCTTGCCTCCATTTCAGATGTGGATTACCTGAGAATCTCAAAGAAATGTTGCTTGTAAGACACTCATGGAAGACATTTGGTGCAGCCTCCTGACTGAAGCAGGACTGTTGCCAACATTAAATCAAAGGAACAGTGACTTCTAGGCAAGTCTGAGACCTCTGTGACTTCTTTGGTGAACTGTTCTTGGGTATAATTTTTTTCTTTCTTTCTTTTTAAGGTGACAGAGCACTGGAACAGGCTGCAAGAGAGGTTCTGGACAACTTCCAAGTCCACCTGGACACATTCCTGTGCAACCTGCTCTAGATGACCCTGCAGGAATATTAGACTACATAATTCACAGAGATCCTTTCCAACTCCTGCCATTCTGTGATTCTAGTGAGGGACTTAGTGTTGGGTTTGGGTTTAATTTTGGGTTTCTTGTGGATTTTGGGAGGAGTTTCTTTGTTTGTTTGTTTGTTTGTTTGTTTGTGTGACAGATGTCCAACAGTAGCTCTCCAAGTTGCAGTTTAGGGACATTGTCTTCCATTTTATCATCTACCACTACCAAGATAGTTTGTCCTCATGGTCCCAGAGCTGCAGTTCATACAGTTACAGACAGGTACTAGGTCATTCTTTAGTTACCACTTTGTCAGGCTGAAAAAAACCCAACTTTCAATCTCTTTTCTTTGGATCTGTGCTATAGATCCCTGAGCTGTTGGTTGGACTCTCTTCAGCTGCTCTATGTGCTTCTGAATGGGGAATACAATACTGAATACAAGACTGGCAGTCTTACCAGTGACAGGTAGAGTAGGATAATAATTCCTTTTTGTCCTGATGGTAAAATTCTATTCAATTAAGTGTGGGATACGGTTTGGCTACTTGCAGTCAGAGTGACCTATATATTCAACCCAACATCCCTCACAACTCCCTGGTTCTGTTCAGCAGCTCTGTACCCCACCAATGAGGTTCCTATTTGTACTGAGGTGTGGAATGATTTTGTATCAGATGCAGAACTTTAGAGTCTTCCTTGCCGAGTGTCTTGGTGTTGGTCCAGCCTGCAATTTATGGCATTCCCTGCGAGCTGCTTTGGGTTTAAACCACCTTAGTGATGCAAACAGTACCTTATAAAAGTGAAGCTTCTAATAATTTAGTGGCATATTTGAGGGCAGTGTAAAGTTCACTTTAGAGAAAAATATGTGATATAGTCACAGAAATGGTATTTCCCTGAAATATCTCTTGCAGTAAAGTGCTGTCCTCTATTCTGCATGCTGTGCCTGAAGCATTGATTCCTATGTGTAATTACAGAAAAGCTTAGCTGATACCATTAATCCCAACAAGCTCTGTAGAAACTGTGAGCAATAGATGTGCTGTCTACACACAAATGTGCTAATGAGGGTGTACCTGATGAGCAGCCCTGTAAAACCATACAGGTGGGTACTGTTGTGTCTGTATCTTGCCATGTATTTTAGCACCTTGCCTGTTAAATCACAAGAATTTGGGCTGTACCTTATGGGCAGTAAACTTGGATGAGCCTCTGTGACTGAACTCAGCATGTGCTCGTTATTCACTGGAGTTTTTGGACATCAAATCTGCCAACCTCATGGCAACAGATTGTTGTGCTGACAGGACAGACACATAACAAGAAACAATTCCAAACCAAGAAAGCTGCCAAAATATGAAATGAATGTATTTTTGTTATAGACCTACTTCTTATGGAATCATTGCATTGTTTCAGCTGGAAAATACCACCAAGATTGAGTTCACTGTCAATCTAAGACCACCACAGCCATTAGATCATGTCCTGCAGTGTCATGTCCACACATTTCTTGAATACCTCCAGAGACAGTTCCTAACAGGCTGCTGCATCTTAGGAAGCATTAATGAAATATGCAACCATGCTTCTCACTTCTTTTGCCTATAGCTCATATTGTATCTTCAGCAAAGTCTCTGATGTCTCTCCTGTCTCAAACTTTAACTTATTCTGGGTTGCCAGAATGATTTTTCAGACATTTAGGAAAAACTTAGCTTTTTTTAATGCCTTTTTTTTTTTTTTTTTTTTTTTTTTTTTTTTTGTCTGTCTGATGTGAAGTATCCTAAATGAATGTAAGAAAGTAGGACCTCAGAACTGATTTACTACTTTGCAGTATGCTTGCCATTCTCAGTGTCAAGGGCTAGGTCTGGGCCAGCCACAGAGATTCTCTATGAAACCCTCTCTCTTCCCAGAGGGAAGAGAAAGGGAGTAAGGGAGAGAGACTGATGGACTGGGAAAGAAACTAAACCAGCTTAAATGAAAAGAATAACAATAAAATTAAATCTATGCAGATAGATACAAAACAATTATCAAACTAAACACCCCAATGGCAATTTTGTCACTGTGACCACTGACGCCAGGGGCAGGCACTGAGGAAGACCCAAACTGGACTCAGTGATAGCTGGGAACCAGTTTCAGGAGCTGAATTCTGAAACTGGATTCAGGAACACACAGGTTGGGGTGGAATCCTTTGCTGGCCAGTTTAGGGTCACTTGCTCTGTCCAGTCCTCCCCGCAAGTACCACCAATTAGCGACTGCACCCCAATACGGGGCACAAGATTTAGCACCTTGATCTCCCGAGGAGCAAATGTAAGTCAGAGCCTTTCTGCAGCCCAACCCTTGGCAGGAACTCTTCCCATCACTGTTCTCAATTTTAGAAACAATCACTGACTGTGCAGTCATGCCCTGAACTTCAGAAAGGGCTGGCACTGGACAGTGAGCTGAGAAGTCAGATCCCTGAACAGAATCATTTCTGGTCTAGCTCAAGCCAGGACATTTAGCTCAGTCTTTTTCCAGTCCTGGCTAATCTCAGTAGATACAAATACACACCTTTGACAGTGTACAAACTCAGCTCTTCTGTTGAATGCTGAGGTGTCTGTGACAGCTCACAGAAAATAGCATCCTTTGACCATCTATTTTACTGCTAAATTTTTTCCAGACGATGTTCTAGAAACCAGGTGTATAAAAGATCCCATAAACAGGCAGTGATATGCTCAGAAAACAAGAGCAGTCCTTGTCTTGAAGATTATCTCATCTAGATGCAGGAGGACAGACTGTGAGGAGTAAACTCAGTCAAGAAGAGCAAGGTAGCAGTGACTTGGCAATGAGAATGATTAAAGTAGTCAAGTGGTGTAAAAAGTAAAAGTTGTAATTTCCAAGTCATCTGCAGTAAATATCATAGTCCCTTGTTTCCCTCTCCAGGATATGGTGGTGTCCCCTGGAGTCAATATCATCTTCTACTTCCTCCTTCCCTAGCTTCTCCCACACTCTCCTTCTCAAATGCTGACTCGCTGTTTCTGACAGTGTTTTCTGTTCTATTTTGTTTGTTTTCATAACAATGAAATAAAAACCTCTGAAATCCCTTTTTTTTCTCCAGTTGTCATAACTGCCTTCATTAATGATACTTCCCTTTGTTAGGAGTAGCTGATTTATTTTATTGTGTTTGCCAGAAACATATCTGGAAATAAAATGAACTGTGAGAAATCGATGTTATCATGCCATGCACATATGACTTTCAAACTGATTTTACTTGAAGCTACCTTATGGGGGCAAAACTGGTGCACTGGCTTCTCTCTGAACCTCAAAGACACAGTGGATCCTGACAATCCTCCAGGAGAAACTCTTCATCTAGCAGTGTGTCCATTGAAATTCAAGGAAATGCCTTCTCTTTCTTTTCCTGCTTCAGACTCTTGTCATCATTGAAATGTTAGGCCAGTCTTTTGCTTTGAAATCATCTTAACCTCATGAAGGTGAGACTCACCTTGGGTACTCAAACTCAGGCTTTCAACATTGTCATATAGCTACAGGATATTGGTGTTCCAGGTTAAAAAATGAAATAGACTAAAGGTATGAACAATAGTCTCATCAGCTGTCCATTTCTACTCATCAGAAACTGCAAATCCTACTGGAAAACATCTCCCTGTGCTTAAACTTATATAAAATAAGAGAAAAAATAATGATATAAAGCAACTCAGAAAAATCCCAGCCAGGGCTGACCCAACATATGACTAGAAGCTTTCCCTTCAAGGCTGAATCTCATCTGGATTCAACAGGATTATCTTTAGAGTAAGTGTACTTCAACCATCTCACCTCCTCCCTGGTCAGTGAAGAATGCTGATGTGATTGTGCTGTTGGGTTTTGTGTCACTGATAGGTTTCCACTTCTGTGTGCATATGGTTGGTTTGGAAAAGCAGCCTGCTGCCAACTACAAGGATCTTGTTAAGTCTTTCCTAAATCACAAGTCTGTGGTTTCCCCCACACTCCTTCTCCTTTCAGTCCCTTCTTTGTACGCACACACACACACACCTTAGTAGCAATCTACTGATATAAGCCTCTTCTAGAAAACAATTGCTGCACTTCTGTAGTCAAATGGAGTATCCTGAGGGAGGAGTCATGATTTGGATTTTGTTTTCAGCACCACATTGCTTTATGGTGTTATGGTGCTTGCCATGTGAGAAAATTGTGGAAACAGGGCCCTGGCTGAGACATTGCCCACTTAGGAATGGATCTAGAGGCAATACGGTTTTGAACAGTAACTGAGGAATGTCTGTTTCTGGTTTTGCAAATGGGTCTTCAAAGTAAAGTTGAAATTGCAGCATCATAGAATGCTCTGGGTTGGAAAGGACCTTAAAGGTCATCTAATCCAACCCCCTCTACCATGGACAGGGACACCTTCCACTAGATGATGTCTCTCAGAGCCCATCCAATGTGATCCAATGCCCCCTGAGCTGGATACAATAGATTAGGATGGGATTGGAGGAGAGTGGAGTAGAGGGCCAGAATTACTTTTCTCAACCCGATGGTCATACTTCTCTTGATGCAACCCAAGATGCAACATTGGAAATCCTCAGAAGGAGAAATAGTTGAATTTGAAGTTGTGATTTGAATTTTTTTAGGAATAATTTTCTGAATTTACTTCTTGATTCTTAATTATTTCTCATCAACTTCCTGTTACTGAAATCAACACTAATTAGCACTGCTTTGCCACGTTCTTAGCATTACCGTGACTTTCAGCCGTGACTTTTATCACTGTCTTTATTAACTCTGATATATTGCAAAGTTATCATTGTAAACCAGTAAATATCAAAATTAGTCAGTAAGAAGCTGTACTGGAGCCAGGAAAAAGTGATTCACCTGTTCCATATTGACTCATATACAAATTGTTCATGGATAAATCATTTCCAATAATACTGCTACATGGGTGCACCCTTCTAGACTAGTCTTAGTTGTTGTGGTGGGTTGGTGATGAAGCAGTAACCAGCTACAGGTAATATTTAACACCAGTTGCAGCTTATAGATTCAATATTTGCTCCATTTTCTTTCCAACTTACCATCATGCAGTCATCATGTATATCACATATATAAGTTTCTTGCTGAATGAGGCCTACAACTAGTATAAGAGCTAAAGAAAGTCTTCTAAAGACTTGGTTAAAGATCCCAGTGACCTCACTAAGGACCTCCCTATCAGTAAGTTGCTGAGCAGAAGTCTTGTCAGCTCTATTATTGTGGTGGTTTGGGAGTTACCTGCCCCCCACACTTTGTGAAATCACCCAGACTAGACTCAACCAGCTGAAAGTTAAGGAATGAAACTATATTTACAGCTTAGCACAATATACAAGCAGAGATACACACAATAGACAGGAATATTTACAGAAATATATGAGTTAAAGGTAATATAGAAGCACAACAGCCCTCCCAGAAATCAGAGACCCCAGGAGGGGCTCCCAACCACACTTCCACCTTCTTCCCACCCCTCTACCTTACCCCAGGGTTTACCTTACACGCAAGGTGAATTTGGAGGATCAGCCAGGGGGGATTAGAAGTAGAGTGGTTAGTTAGGTTAGCAGAGAGGCCAGCAGACAAAACCCGCAGCTAGAGAGACCAAGGATCTCTGTGTGTTATTTGTGTTTGTGTTCTTGTTCTTATACATCTCAGCAAGCCTGTGAGTGAAGTAGACATCACTATTGTTTTGGCTTTTTTTTTTTTGCAGTCTATAATATAATTTTCTCCATTAAAATATTCCAATTAGCCTCAAATGAGCACAATTATCTTCCACTTATTTATTTTACTTGAAATTAACCTGGAACTTTGATCAAGATTCATAAAGCTTTTCACTAAAACCTGTAGCTGTTTAGCCTGGAATAGAGTAGACTGAGAAGGGATCTTGCTAATGCTGACCAATATTGAAAAGGTAGGGGTCAAAAGGATGGGGTCAGTCTCTTTTCAGTGGTGCTCAGAGACAGGACAAGGGGCAATGGCCACAAATTGGAACACAGGAAGTTGAATCTAAATATAAGGAAAATATTTCATTTCAGTATGCCAGAGCACTGGAACATGCCCAAAGAGGTTATGGAGTTTCCTTTCCAGAGAGATTCAAAATCCACCTGGACAATCCTGTGGAATCTGCTCTATTGACCCTTTCTTAGCAGAGCAGTTGGAGTAGGTAACTTCCAGAGCAACCTTCCAACCCATACCATTCTGTGATTCTTTGATCAAAATAGCTATGTGTATAGGGAGCATCAAGAATAAGCAAAAAAAAAAAAAACAATCAGTGAGCAAAACCCCTGAAAATAAAATAAATTAAAAGGAAAATTGGCTAGCTGTGCTTAGGGTGTCTGCAGTGTCCTGCACTCCAACATCACTGTCTAGGTTTGGACCTCCAGGGATATTAATATTGTGCTAATAATTGGCCACTCTGGATCTCCACAGCTCTGTGTACATGTGCATGAGATATCCATTGCTAATTTGTCTGCAGGAAGATCTGAAATCCTCCCTGAAGATTTAAATGTCTTACAGGTTTTATTTTTATATCGGAGTTGCCGAAGGTGAGCCCAGCTTCACCACCCACACATGCACTGGAAAAAAAAAAAAAGCTTCCAATTTGCTAGGAGAAGGTCCTCAAATTCCCACCCACAGGAAGATGATATTTTAAATTTTCCCAGAAGAGTTGAGTATGGCAAGACCCTTAAATTACCACCTACAGCCACACACCCACATGCATGTGCACTTAGGTTTCTGTAATGTGGAACCCTAGAAAACCGACTTTTGGAGAGAGTTGGATGTAGATTTCTGTGTGTTTGTTGACAGAGCAAAGGTGAGAACAAGAAGTCTGTTTGCAAGCTCCTCACTGCAGCTATAGTTACAGGGGAATTTTCACCCCTAGAAAGCTAAGTCTGGGCTGGAGCTCATCTTCAGACTTGCAGAAATGTAACTTACTTTCTTTAGATTCAGCCTGGGTGCTGTTCTGTGCTGCTGGTGCTGCTACCTTAGATCATGACCATGTTTCGATCTGGGTAGGTGTTCTTACCCTTTTTAAAAACAGCTATAGTTACAGGGGAATTTTCACCCCTAGAAAGCTAAGTCTGGGCTGGAGCTCATCTTCAGACTTGCAGAAATGTAACTTACTTTCTTTAGATTCAGCCTGGGTGCTGTTCTTGTGCTGCTGCTGCTGCCTTAGATCATGACGATGTTTCGATCTGGGTAGATGTTGTTCTTACTCTTTTAAAAAACAGGAAAAAGCAGGGGGGAAAAAATCTACATAGCCCTTACATCAGCTGAAACAGAGTAACTGCATATGTGCACACCACAGATTTCAAGGTAGCAGATCACCATGATGTGAGAACTGTTAGTGCTGAGAATGCTGAGCCTGTTGCAGACCTTTTCATCAGGGGGAATATGAGCAACTGTAGGTCCCTGTGGAACACAAAAATTATCAGAGGGATAGAACACCTCTCCTATGAGGACAGGCTGAGAGAGTTATGGTTGTTCGACCTGGAGAAGAGAGGGGTCCTGGGACACCCTCTTCAGGACTTTCAGTACTTACAGGGGTCCTATAAGAAAGATGGGGACAGACTTTTTAGCGGGGCCTGTTGTGACAGCACAAACGGTGATGGCTTTAAGCTAAAAGAGAGGAGATTTAGAGTAGATAGAAAGGAGATTTTTTTCACACTGAGGGTGGTGAGACAGTGACCCAGATTTCACAAAGAGGTGGTAGATGCCCCTTCCCTGGAAATATTCCAAGTGAGGGAGGTTGGGCACAGCTCTGAGCAACCTGGTCCAATTGGAAATGTCCCTGCTTAGTCCAGGAGGATTGCGCTAGATGACCCTTAAAGGTCCCTTCCAACCCAAAGCATTCAATGATTCCTTGATTCTGTGAACTGGTGCCATCCCTCTTTGCCAGGCAGAGGAGCAGAGGCACAGGAGAGCTGAATGCCCTGGCTGATTAATGCTCACTAGCTCTTGCCATGACAGATTTAGGAGGAGATGCTAAATCTCCCGATTAGCAGCTCCCTGTCTCAAGTGCTCAACAGTACTTCTGCATGTTTTATCCTCTCCTGTCTCTCTGGGACACTCCTGCCACTCTTTACTAAGCTCTGATCTGCTCCCAGAATATAATCCTGCAATGGCTTTGCACTTCTTCTCAGGCAGTGAGGGCTATAGGTTGTGGTTTTGTTTTGGCCCTAGGTTGCTTCTCAGGCTTCTTGCTGTTACTTTATGACTTTCTGTTCTTAAGCAATGGCCTTTTTTCCTAGACCTCTCTATATCCCTGCGTAGTATCAGGGATCCTGGCTAAAAAGTCCCTCTTTATTAAAGCTGATGAGGTCATTACAGTCCTGGCTGAGATTTTTTTCTGAACTAGATGATCTTTGAGGTCCCTTCCAACCTAAACCATTCTTTGATTATTATATGAACACATACAGATATGTTCATGAGCCAGCAATGTCCCCTCATAGCCAGAAGGTAACCTGGAGTGCATGAAGAAGAGTATGTCCAGCACATTGAGTGAGGTTCTCCTCTCCACCTATAGTCTACCTGAGTGAGGCCACATCTGGAGCACTGTGTCTTGTTCTGGGCTCCCCAGTTCAAGAGAGACAGAGAGCTACTGGAGAGAGTACAGTGGAGGGGTACAGAGTACAGAGATGATGGGGAGAGTGGAGAGTCTCTCTTTTGAGGAAAGTGAGAGACCTGGCCTGGGGAATACAGAGAGATTCTTATCAATGCTTATCAATATCTAAAGGAGAGGTGTCAAGGCAATGGGGCCAGGCTCTTTTCAGTGATATTCAGAAAGCGAACAAGTAGCAATGGGCACAAACAGGAACCCAAGAAGTTCCATCTGAACACTGGGAAAAAACTTTCCTCTGGGTGTGCTGGAGCATTGGAGCAGGTTGCCCAGAGGTGTTGTGGTCTCTTTCTCTGTAGAGATTCCAAACTCACTTGGACATGATCACAGGCAACCTGTTTTGAGTATACCTGATATAGCAGAAGGTATTGAACTAGGTGATCTCCAGAGATCTCTTCCAACACCCACCATGCTGTGATTCTGTTATTTCATGATATATGAGACACTTCTTTCTCCATCTGTTTGAAGTTAGAAGGCAGAGGTTCATTGTGAAAGTACAGACTGCTACAAAAAAAAAAAAAAGCAAAGCAATGACATTATGGCCCTGTGCTCTAGGTCAGAGATTTTTCATTATGGTGGGACTCTCAACAGCTAAACGAAGGATGTTGGAAATGTCTGTGTTCTTTCCCAATGTTGAGTGTGCCCAGAATTACAGATAACACCACTGAATGAAGTTCAGCTCTTCTTCACTCCAAGGAGGTCCAGGATAGCAATTAGAGATGGATGGAAAGAGGAACTCCTGCCATTACTGATAGCAACTATGGAAGGAAAGTAATAATGCAGGCTGAACTGTCTTTAAGACAATAGGATGAGCAGCATGAGGCTGTAAAACTAGAACTTGATTGAGAAGTGCCATAGAAATGCCAGTTATCCTAGTTTGGTAAGAAGATTTGAATTCATTAAGCAGCCATCTCACCTTAATCCATCTAGAACAAACATCCCCATGACTGGAACTAACTGGGTTTTGAGTCTCATCAGTGAACTTCCAGGGATGAGTTGTCCTTGTGCTCCAGGACTTAGGCTTCCGAGCTTGTAAGAAACTCACAGTGAAGTTTCCAAGGCTGACGTCATTTGAATGCTAAAAAGAAAGTACCATCCATCTGGTCTCAAATTCCACATGGAAGGAGGAAAATTTGAAGGAAATGAGGAATTATGAAATTGGCTTTCAATTATTGGTTCTGTGTCACTGTACTCTGGCCCAGCAGCTGCTGAGTAAACGTAAACTTTCTTTTGCTCTCTGTTCCTCCACTTCTAAGTCTTTGGAGGTGACAGAGTATTATCTAACAGCCAGTTTCTCACATCTGCAGGCTCTCTGACTGGCTGTAAGGAACAGAGGGAACAGATCAGGAGGTTTGTTCCTTCTCTGATTTGAACTATGAGCAGAAAAGCTTCAGCATATGCATGATTCAGAGTCATGGACGTGTTTGCTGTGCTGTTTCTGCTGTGTTTACACAGTTGTATGAAATGACTTCTGATCTAGAAGATGTAGTAGATGTTGAAATTGCTCCTATCTCTTTCATAACACAGAAGGCATTAATAAAAGGTTCAGCTCCCAGTGAAATTAGACCCCAGTTGATCAGATTTTGGCTAGGCCTGAAGTGACATGGACTACATGCACCTTGTCTCATCTCTGTTTTCTAACTTTACTGCTGGCAGAAATGAGGGTGCACATAAGTAGAATTATAGAACCATAGAATGTTTTGGGTTGGAAGGGAGCTTTAAAGACCATCTAGTTTGATCCTCTCTGCCAAGAACATCTTCAACTAGATCGGGTTACTGAGAGCTGCCTCCAACCTGACCTCGAATGCTTCCAGAGGCGGGGTTTCTAACACCTCTCTGGGCACCCTGTGCCTTTTTATGCTGACAGCTCCAGAGCTGGACACAGCTGAAGTCTAAAGAGTGTGGAGTGGAGGGGCAGAATCCCCTCCCTCAACCTGGTGGTCAAAGTGCCAAGTACCCAAACACAAGTCTACCTTTTAATCAGCATGGAAATCTGACGTACATTGTAAAGTAAGAAGCTCCACCTTGGGTGAGATACCTTTTTGGGTGAGGACCCAAGATGTTTGATGGCTCAAAACATTATGCATGAACCCTCTGAGCCTGACTTAACACCAAGTAACAGCCAGGAAGGAAATGAAAAGCTGGTAACTGCATAGACAATGATCTGTTTTAAATTAGCACTGACCTCTCAGCAAAGCTCATGGAGTCATTTTTGGACAGTGCTTTCATATGCTTTGTCAGTGCTCAGCACAAGCAGAAATGAGAATAAAATGCTAGAACTTACTAGGAAATTGATGAAAAAAAAATACAGAGCTTCACTTTGAAAGTGTGTACATAAATCCCTAGTGCACCTAAATCTGGGACACTCTGTGTACTTCCATTCATGCCACATTAAAAAAGGATGTAGTAAACTTAGAAAAGGTAAAAAGAAGGATGTTCAGAGATGTGGAATAGTTTTAGTATGAGGAATGGCTAAGGAAGTGTTCTCATTGCAGCAGACCATTCTGTGTACTAGTAGATTTCTATTCAACATGATGATAAGTATGGCAGGGGTGAGCAAGCAGTAGTTATTCATCATTTCTCATTCCTTGGGATCCCAGGGGCAGTAGTGAAATTATTAGATAGCAGGTTTAAAACAAACATAGAGAAGTTGCTTCACACAAAATATGGAACTTGTTAAATGGAAGTTAAAAATACATTTTTATATTTTTTTCTCCTTCTGGAAG
This sequence comes from Eubucco bourcierii, assembly GCA_013396675.1. NCBI lineage: Eukaryota > Metazoa > Chordata > Aves > Piciformes > Ramphastidae > Eubucco > Eubucco bourcierii. The sequence goes on from VWZE01004433.1 coordinate 67,396, forward strand.
AGTTTAGAAAACTCAATCTAGAAAATGCTCAGGACTAGCAATTAAATGCCCAATCAGGATGATCTAGCAAAACAAGTAGCAAGGAACAACAAAAGGGCAAACACATTCAGGTTGTGCCAGGGAAAGTTTAAGTTGGATATTAGGAACATTTTCTTCAACAAAATGATTGTCAGGTTCTTGATGGAGTCACCATCCCTGGATGGATTTACAAACCGTTTAGATGTGCTCCCGAGGGACATGCTTTAGTGGTGGACATGGAATTGCTGGGTCAGTGGTTTGACTTGGTGATCTTAAAGGTCTCTTCCAATGAAAACAATTCTGTGATTCTATGAAAACTGCTGAGCACTGAAGCACAGGAGAACAAAAGAGATGAGATTCACTTTATCTTCTCTTTCTTAAACTTTCCCCTAAGGCCTCATTACCAGTCAGTCTGAGATTGGAGAAGGCACACTCAGGTCTTGGCCATGATGACAAATATATAGCAAGGAATTAAATGTTCCTACTCACCCAATAGCTTGGTTTCCTTCCAGCATCACCATAGCCAGAGTACCTTAGGGAAGTTTAACTTCAGTGATTTACTAATTAATACATATCCAGGGCTGGGAACTGCTGATCAGACATCAGTTATCACAGAAAAAAAAAAAAAACCAACCCACATCTGGAGGCTTTAAGGAATCAGAACCTGCCCCCAAATCAACACATTGCCATGTCATGAAAGGGATGAACACTGCACCGCACTGTGTAACCTGCCAGTGCTGCTCTCCTCATCTCTGGGAAAGCCTCGATCAGAGGAGACGATACAAAGTGGGGCTCTGAATTTTCTGAAAGATTTGTCCTACTTCATGAATACTTAATGGGAGCCACAAGAACAGCCAACAGTGAAAAACTACCTGTGGGGAAAAAAAAAATGGAATCTCCTTCAGAGGGAAGAGGACCAAGCAGAATGTGGTAGTGCTACTCAAATCCGTAACAAACTGTTTTGTCAGAGAAGAATTATGTTCCTCATGTTCAAAGTGGATAGGAAAACAGTGGGTTTAAACATCTATAGGCATGATGATGATTATTAGATATGAGGTCACAGTGCTGACCAATGGTGTACCTTAAGAGCCTGTGCTTGAATCAGTGCTGTGCAATATCTTGATCAGTGCCATAGAGAGTGGGATTGTAAAAGATTTTTGAGATCATTGTGTCCACCATTAGCCCAGCACTACCAAGTCCTAAACCACGTCCCTCAGCAACACATCTACATGTCTTTTAAATTCATCTAGGGATGTCTATCAACTCTCTGAGCAGCTTGTTCCAGGACTTCAGAATCCTTTCAGTGAAGAATTTTTTTCTAATGTCCAACCTAAACCTCCCCTGGTGCAACGTGAGGTGATTTCCTCTTGTCCTACCACTCGTTACTTGGGAGGAAGAACCAACCCCACTTTACTACAACTTCCTTTCAGGTATTTATAGAGAGCAAGAACGTCTGCCTTCAACCTTCTTTTCTCTCAGGTTGAACAATCCCAGTTCCCTCAGGCACACCTCCTAAGACTTGTTCTCTTGACCCTTTGCCAGGTTCATTGCTCATCTTTGGATGTACTTCAGCACCTGTCCTTGGAGTGAGGAGCCCAAAACTAAACCAAATATTCAATGTGTGGCCTTACCCGTGCTGCATACATGGGCACAATCACTTCCACAGCTGACAGGAGCACACTGTATGGTTACCCTGTCTTGGATTCTGTTTTGTTTCAATTTGAATTATCTAAACTGACCCTGGGTGGTCAAAGATTTCATCATTACCCACAAGGAAATGCAGACGATTCGAGAGGAGAAGGCTTTGGCACACAGGTGGTGGCAGAGGTTGCTCAGGGCGACACAGCATGGGAAGCAGCAGGAATGGATATGTGCATGAATTTAGTTACTGAAGAGCAGGACTGGGCACTTTCATGCTTTGCAGCAGAGCAGAGCTCAGTCCTGTGCTGTACCAGCAGAGCCAAAAAGCTCTTACTTCACTCTGCACCATTTCAAATGTCTTTGGATTCCCTTTTGCTGTGGATGACCTGGAGGCAAAAATGTTTTTAGTTTAGGACTTAGGTGAGATGCTCTCTGTTGTGTACTTGTGACTCATGGAAACCATACACAGATGCCACCAGGGAGCAATACCTTGGGCAGCTTTTGTCTCATGCTGTTGTCCTTTCAGGTTGCAGCTGCTGGAAGAAGGAGGCAAGAGCAACACCTTCACATCTCTGTCTTATCATGGAGATGAACATCTCCCAGATGTCTGCTCTGGCTCTGTGAGATGTAAATGTCAGCCCTGCTCGTGACTGAAATCAGCATGAAATAACTTGGAGACTGCTGGCATTGTCTGGGCAATCTGTGTACTTTGTGTAACCAATATCTCAGGGCTTAGCCACTAAAACTCAGTGAAAAATACTGGAAACTTGGAATGGTCTAGTTTATTTATTGGATTATCTCAGCCTGCCAGTGGAGTCTGCAAACATTTACTACAGCTTGTAAGGAGCAGACAGTGAAAATTTCTACAATCTCTGGAAATTCTTCCTGAGGCAGAAACCTCTGCTTGCAAAAACTTTTTCACCTGCTGTGTGCTAGTTATTTGGTGGGATTGGTTGGGATGTTAACTGAGGATCATTCACCAGATGGGCAGAATGTTTACTCGCTGCCTTCAGCTTATGCTGTCAGCCAGTACCCATTATGCTGCAGTACCCATTCCATGATGGGTCTCTGCTGACTCTCCTGCCTTGCATTGACTTTCTTACGTGACTGAAAGGCAGTGAGGGATATGTGGAGAGTTACCTGGGGAGACCTGCCCAGAATGAAGTTCAGGATTCAGCTGAGTTTCCTCTCTCTGGACATCACTAGGATACCTTTATAGAATCATAGACTGGTTTGGGTTGCAAGGGACCTTAAAGATCATCTAGTTCCAACCCTTGTGCCTTGAGCAGGGACACCTTCCACTATACCAGGTTGGTCAATGCCTTGTCCAACTTGGTCTTGAACATTTCCAGGAATGGGACACCTCCAGCTTCTTTGGGCAACCTGGTCTAGTGTCTCACCACCCATACTGTGAAGAATTTCCTCCTGATATCTCATGTAAATCTTCCCTCTTTCAGTTTGAAACTGTTACCCCTCATCCTATCACTATGCTCCATGATAAAGCATCCATCCTCATCTCTCCTTTAGGTCCCCTTTAAATATTGAACGGTTACAATAAGGCCTTCCTCCAGTCTTCTCCAGGCTGAGCAAGCCCAGCTCTCTTAACCTGTCCTCACAGGGGACATTGCTGACACATACTCGGTTTTTCATCCACCAACACCTCCAAGTTATGAGCTGCTTGGCTTTCTCGTCCATTTGATAGGTGTCATAGATGCCTACAGCAACTCTTCTCTGTCACTACCCATTATTTGCCCCTAGACTGAGTGAAAACACTCCAGAAACATAGCAAGGGCCACCCAGGCTCTGTATAGAATGCTCGGTACTGTGACAGCTGATCCATTCCAAAGCTTCTTGATGACACCACAGAACCAGTTAGAGCAACTTGTGTTTGGAGGCACATTTCCACTGCATAGGACTGGGGAAAGAAGTAGGGCACCCTGTCGTTCTCTCTGGATCTTTAACAACCTGGGATGGATTCAGATCCAAAACATACTCCATCATCTGTTTTAATTAAACTGAACAAACAAACCTACGAAGAAGCAAATAATTGAAAGGCTGAGAGACCTGAACTGTTTAGCCTGGAAAAGAGAAGACTTAGAGAAGGTCTTACTAGTATTTACAAATATCTTAAGGGTGAGTGTCAAGAGGATGAGGCCAGTCTCTTTTCACTGGTGCCCAGTGATAGGATGAGGAGCAACGACACAGAATGGAACACAGGAAGTTGCACTTCAACGTGAGGAAAAGCTTCTTTACTGTGAAAGTGACAGAGCAGTGGACCAGGCTGCCCAGACATTGTGGAGTCTCCTTCTCTGGAGACTTTCTAAGCCCTTCTGGACATATTCCTGTGCGATCTGCCTTAGGTGACCCTTCTTTGGCTGGGAAGTTGGACTCAGTGATCTCCAGAGGTCCCTTCCAACTCTTATCATTCTGTAACTCTGAAAAGCCCTCCAACAGTGCTAACTTGACATCATGGCTAAGCCGGACCGTGCACCACCACGGGAAAGAAAACTGGACATTCACACAGCTCCTTTCCTTCTGGAAATGTGCAGCCAAGAACCAGCATGTACTTTCCTACAATAATAAATAAATAAATTTTTTAAAAACAATTTGTTGAAAAAGAAAATAAATAAAACAAACCAAAAAAACCCCAACCACAAAGAAAATGGCTTCAGGACTGTTCCCCTCTTGCCTGTGTTTATTCAAGCTGTCTTCCTTTCTCCACAAATTTGGCAAATAGACTCTGGCATCCTAGCTCAGGGGACACCTGTTAAATAAATAGGCTCAGTCTCTAACTGCTGCATGCATGGCAGAGCTTCCTGGTTCCCTGAGGCAGCTAATTTTGGCTGATTATCATACAGTACAGTGGGATTGTTTGTGCTCCTCCAGCCCATCCCAGCACTGCTGCTGGTAACAGGCATGTCCATGTGACTCCAACCTGCTGCCTGTGGAGGATAAAGGATGGTTGGATTCAAATTAAAGGTCTTTTCCCTCTAAAATGATTCTATGATTACAATATTGTATTTTCTTTCTTTTTATTCCAATGGTTAATGTAGCTCACGAGTTGGGAAGAATCCAGAAAGGATTCTTGGGGAGGTAAACTGAGCCCCAGATGATTTGTTTGGTTTTCCTGTACCAATGCCTCTTCGGAGAAACCTAAGAGCTGGACAGTGACTGAACTGAAAGCAGGAGTCACTGTTGATTGAGGCAGAGATAGAAAAGAACTTGCCAAGAGGCAGCAACTGGGCTGGGAGAGTCTCAGAGAAGGACTAAGCAACAAGACATTGTGGAGCTGGATTTTAGTGTTGAAGACTCCAGAATGGTCACAGGAATCGAAGTGTCTCACAATGTGCCTACACAGAGAAGTAGACCTGCACAGCCCCATGCATCATGTGAACCAACATGGAGAAGGTATAAAGCCACATCAGCCTGGGTCTCTCCATCACTTTGCATCTTTTTCCACTGAACTGGGTCTCAAAACCTACATGCACTACTGGGCTAGGCATATAAACTTAACTCTCACCACCCTCAAATACAGGCATAGAGAGATGCTATATTCCCCTGACCATATAGTCTGGCTGTCTGGCATGGCCAGCTCCAACAATCCAGGTACTTGTCTGTGTAGAGGTGTTAAAGGTTCGCCAATATGTTATTGATGCTTTGTAATTGTGATTCAGAAGACTTAGGGGCAGAAAAAACCATAGATATGATTCCTTTACCTTGACTTCTGATTTAAGGACTTCTCTTCAGTGCAGTTTCTTGGCTGGACTTGAACTGAACCCTAAAACCAGAACAGAGAACACTATCACATCTGGCACTTCAACCTTTAATGCCCACCAGCCCTCCTTCAGGTCTGAAGTTGAAGTAGCAAGTCTCAAAACAAAGTAATCAGCAGAGGGTGTGATGTTTCTTGCCTAAGTTTAGTAATAAGATGGCACTGTTGAATTTGGTTTCTTGCTTCTCCGTGTCTTCTAGTCTCCACTTAAAATTCAGTATCTTCCGTGTCCAAATGGCAATACTTTTGGGACATCCCAGAATACAATCATAGAATCATTTTGGTTGAAAAAGACTTTTAAGGTCATCAAATCCAATCCTTAACTCAACACTACCAGGTCACCACCAAACCATGTCTTTCATCACCACATCTGCATGCCCTTTAAAGATCTTCAAGGACGGTGAAGAATACTACCGCAATAATACCCTTATTGAAGTTATGGGCAAGAGTTGCATATGGAGGCAATATCCTGTATTCAACCAAGAAATATATCAAAACCAATAAAAATGTATGTCCATGTATACTTCATTTTTCAGACTAGACTATTCTGCCATCCCAAGGAGGAGTGCAGTCTGGAAAGGTGGAGATTCTGTGTGGAAACTGAGCTCCACAGCTTAAGAGAGACAGGGAGCTACTGGAAAGAGTCCAGCAGATGATGAAGAGACTGGAAAGGTTGAGAGACCTAGGACTGTTTAGCCTGGAGAATAACAGACTGAGAGGGGACCTTATCAGTGCAAAAGGGTGGGGGAACAAGAGGATGGAGACAGACTCTTTTCACTGGTGCATAATGACAGGGCAAGGGACAATGGGCACAAACTGGAACCCAGGAGTTTCCATCTGAACGTAAGGAAAAACTACTGTAAGGGTGACGGAGCCCTGGAGCAGGCTGTCCAGAGAGGTTGTGGAGTCTCCTTCTCTAGAGACTTACAGCCTCCTGAATATGACCCTGTGCAACCCACTGTAGGAGCCCTGCTTTAGAAGGAGAGCTGGATTCAATGATCTCTGGAGGGCCCTTGCAACCCCCACCATGCTGGCATTGTTTTGCCACAAATCCTCTTGATCCTATGGGATCTCTGCAAAGGGCTTAACTGAGAGCAGTAGCCCATCTATTTCTGTGTGTTTTGGACTCCTAGATGAAGTCATAGTCTTGAGGGATCCTCTGTAGTGCCTAGAAAGATTCACAGTTTATTTCTGAGCATGGAATAAACGATGTCTATCTATAGAGTTGGCTCAAACCCGGAACTCCCTGGATATTCCACAGAAAAAAATCCCTTCCATTTTCTTTTGGAACTAATTATTCTGAAAGGGAATGAAACTCAAATCTCCTGTGGAATGGGAACTCTCACACTCAGTTTAGATCAAGTTGTGAAGGGATTCCCTTTAAATCTTTTTGAAGCATGTCTGAAGCTTGCAGAGAAGCCTGAAACCCAGTCTGCCAGCTTTGGGAAAGCTGGGAACCTGAGCAGCCCTGAAAGTCCTGAGTGAAAGGTAAATACAATGTTGCAGCAGAATATAGAACATTTTAGGCAAAAAATATTTCTTTTTTTCCCCCATAGGAAAGCAGTTGATATTCCAGACACTCAATTTTCTCTGATAAAATAATTTGGTGAAAATCTCCCAGCTAGACATATATATGTATTTATTTCTAAACCAGTGGACACCAAAGGGAAAAGATGTTGCTATCCCATACAGAGAATCACAGTCTTAGAATTGTTTCAGTTGGAAAAGATTATTTTGCCCAACAGTTGTCCTTACACCACTATGATCATTAAACCATTTCTCAAAGTAAAATATCCACACATCTGTTAAACATCTCCAGGGATGGTGACTCCACCATCATCTCCCTGGGCAACTTATTCCATAAGATGATGGAGTCCAGCTTTTCAAAAGAAACCATAAAGAATTCACAGTCCCAACATCCATGACCATCTGAAAAACACCAAGAAAGGGGACAAAACCTCATTTTTTACATCTGTGCATGTGTAGAACAGGAGACGCTCACTGGACTCCTGCCATGTCTCTGCCAAGTGATCTTCAAAACAGAGATGCACATTGACAGCCTTGGCAATAGGTCTACTTTAAAAATGTGTGACAGTGAGCACCCTAAAGAGAGCAGTTTCTTTATTTCATCCAAAAGGGAAGGGCAGGTTGGCTTGCTTGCAACGTATCAACATGGATTGTCTGATTCCCCTTTTTGCTCACTCTTCATGATCTCTCCAGCTTTCCACCACCGATACTGTGGGCAGACACTGGGGAAGTCCCAAACTGGAGTCAGCAGCAGACAAGAATTGGATTCAGGAGCAGGATTTGGAACTGGATTCAGGAACACACCGAATAGGACCTAAGGTACAATGGACATAGTCCTCCTCAGATACCAGTTACTGAAGAAGGAAGTTTGACCCTAGTGATCCCTCATCTTCATACTGAAGATGATGTCTATGGGATGTAATCCCCTGTTAATCAGTTTAGAGTCACCTATCCTGTTTACTTCTTCCCGGAGGTGCCACTTCTAACTTCCTGCACCAAATGTGGGGCACAAGTGATCTTGGTCTGCACAGCATCAAGTCTTAACCAGAGCCTTTCTTCAACCCAGCCCTTGGCATCAACTCTCCACATCAGGGTTCTCGCTGCTAGAAGCATCCACTGGTTGTGCAAACCTGCCCTGAACTTCAGAAAGTGCCAGCACTGAGCAGAGACTGAGCTGAGAAGTGACATGACTGAAGAGAATTAGTTCTGGTCTATCTCAAACCAGGACACCTGGTCAGACATCCAAAACTGTATTTCCTGTTTTAGCTTGCTGCTGTTCCACAGGACTCTCCACGCCTGTCTGAATGTGTTTCGCAAGGCTCGGTCCCCATACCTGTCTAATTTTCATTCTTCATGAAAACCTGCCCTTGCATTGAGGAGAATTGAAGCACATTATACGGGGATGAGTCCAGTTTGTCCAGTTGTTCACCAGCCTCACCCTCAGCTGCAGGAAGCTGAAGCAATCCTGTGTTTTCCTTGCACTCATGACTAATCAAGAAAGACAACTGCTTAGCACTAGCTGTGAGCTGGAGTCTTAGAATGCCACTGGACCCCAGGTGTCTTGTCTGTTTTCCTTGAGGTCTGTCAGTGGATCACTGAAGGTGCATCTGAGTAGCAGTTAAATTCCCTCTAGTGTGAATCCAGCCTTGACAGAAACTCAGGTGCTAGAAATTCCTTGTCCCTTCCTTTCAAAGGTGTCCAATTCCTCCCTGTGATTTTGAGCCTTTAATCATTCATTTTAATGGGATTTATTTTTTTCTTTTTCATTCACATTGATTCCAATACACGTATCAACAAGTTACACATATTTATGACTCAACACCTAGGAAAAAAATAATATATCCTAACCTACTTACTTTGCTGGTGTCATTTATCTTCATTCTAACAGGGACAATACTGCTTACAGGGATTTTGATATATAATGTACTAATTTTATTTACTCTACACCTGGGAAGTCTGAAATACAACTTTTTTTTTTTTTTTTTTTTTTTTTTTAAACTTACTATAAGAATGACACCTCTGGATAACTGTAACTTACTAGGTCATCTCTGCATTTTAATATCTGCCATTCGTATTGTGTGATATATGCAGAATAATTTAAATAGCAGTAATTACCCAGCAAACATCTTTTGTGTTTGAATAGTTTACAGTACAGGTTAGCTGCCTCTCCTGGATGAAGGATATTGAGATTTTGAGGGGAAGTAACTAAACAGGAACAGAAATGTAAGTGTTTTCTGGCTGTGGCTAGTAGAGCCGTGACTTGCTTTGTTTCATCTCCTGTAGATCAGGTTTTGCACACTGAAAATTACAAAATCACGGAAGCATAGAATGGTAGGAGTTGGAAGGTAGCTCTGGAGATTATCTAGTCCAACCCCTCTGCTAAAGCAGGATGCACAGGATTGCATCCAGATGGGTTTTGAAATTCTTTGGAAGAGTCTTTGAAACATCTCTGGGCACACTGGTCCAGGACTATGGCACTCTCAGAGTATTGGGTTTCCTTAAGTTCAAGCGAAACCTCCAATTTGTGCCCGTTGCCCCTTGTCCTGTCACTGGCTACCACAGAAAAGAGCCAAACCCTATCCTCATGACCTCCACCAGCCCTGTCCTCATGACCTCCACCCTTAAGATACTGATAAACCCCTCAGTCTCAGGCTAAACAGCCCCAGATTTTTTGTCTTTTCCACCTCACAGAGGCGCACATATTTCCTTCGGCATCTTTGTAGCCCACACTGAACTCCCTCCAGTAGTTCTCTGTCACTGTTTTGCTGGGGAGCCCAGAGAACAAGATGCAGTACTATAGGTGTGGCTTCACAAGAGGAGAGTAGAGCTAAATTGTCAAAATTTCTTTGCTTAAAGTGAAATTGAGATCAGAAATCAGGCTGAGCTGTTCGTGAACACCTCTGACAGAAGGCAAAGAAAAAGGTGAGACATGAAACATAACTCAGGAGTATTGACTAAGCTCTGGTTCAGATCCAGATTTGGCCTCTATCCCTAACCATGTTCAGACACGTCACCAGGCTGAACAAATGAGGAAGTTTTTGGGTGCTAGTAATTTAAGATTATATTCATTTGAAGGTCTGTTTTGACTTTTTCTGGACCTATTCAGGTGAGAAAAGTTGCTCAAGAGTTTGCTGACTCAGGGTTTGGTGTTGCCGCAGGGGTTTTTTGAGCACTGGTGAGCAGGAATGGCCTTCTTCAAAGCCAGCAGATGTTTTGGGAGTCTGTTCACCTGACCTTTTTTCCACATCACTGCAGGGGTGGATTAAGCTCTCCAAGTATGTGTTCTGTGTCTTCTGGATACTTTTTGAGGCTGGATTATTTGAGGCTGGATCACCGACTCAAACAACAGCTCTGTGCATGAGCTATTGTTAGCACCAATGTCTTTCCACCGCATCGCCTGCATCACTCTGTGAAAGCTGCTTGCCTTCACATGGGTGATTCAAGAACCTGTAAAATAACCAGATAACTAGCCTGACACTATTCCTTCTGCATTGTCAGACTACAGCTTAGTTTTATCTGCTGCTTCCATACCAAAGGATGTGTCATTTAGATGCATTAACTGCTTTGTATCATTGAAATGTGTCCCACAAGTGGAGGGGGTCTGGGAAACACTTCCAAATAGATGGGAGAGGTATCTGGTGTTGTGGGAATGGGTATTCTGTTTTGAGCATGAAAAAGTTTATGCTAAAGGGAGGAGAAAGCACAATGAAATAGTCGGTTTTGAGATTGCATGGAACGAGACATTGAGAAGTGGGATGTTACATAGAAACACAGAATCACGGTTGGGGTTGGAAGGGACCCTCAAAATCATCTAGTTCCACATCCACCATCCCCCCATTCCCCCCATCATGGGCTGGGACACCTTCCACTAGACCAGGTTACTCAAGGCCTTGCCCTTCAAACCATTGTTGTTACTGGTCTGTCACAAGCATGATGGGAAAACAAATTGAGAAGTAGTAGTCCTGGCTCTATCCATTCTAATTTCTCCCATCACTAAAATGTGTGAGCAGGGTGGCTACAAAGCACAGGAGACAGGCTGGAGGCTGCCTAGTTTTTATGCTCTTCAAGTACTTCCCATATCTCAGGGGTGGTAAACCATTCCCCTCTGGCAGGTCCCCTTCTCCATGTGGTAGACACTGTCCACAGACTACTGCAATCTTTCCTTGGCCTGTGCCACTCCAGCCATTGCTTGTAAAACAGCTGGTAACTGTGGGTGCTCAGACTTGGACACTTCCCAAGGGTGAGGTGGTGAGGAGAATGGTACAGCAATAAAAAACTCCCAATGTCTCTCTTGAAAACCTGGAGCCTGTTTTAATGATTATTGCACTTCTAGAAGCAAAGAACTAGTACCCAGCTTGTTTCTGGAGGGCTGTGGATGCTTTTTTTTTTTTTTTTTTTTTTTTTTTTTTTTTTTTAAAGAAACTGATTATAGAATTGGGATGCAGCCTCCATTATAATCTCTGTCCTCTTCCTCAGCTCTCTAAAGGGACTTTTAAAGCCAAACTATGCTCCAAAGCAAGAGCCCTGCACTGAATCAGTCTTGATTGTCTCACTGTCCGCACTGGAGGAGAAAACTGAAGTGGTCTGTCCTTCCACTCCTCCAAAGGCAACCAAAGATTGTGAAGGTAGTTTAGTCCCATGAAGTTATACCTGAGAGATCCATGATTGCCCATTTCTGGTCTTGTTTAAGTTTTTCTGTTAACAAAAACTGTCAGGAAACTTACGGGGGTGAAGTCTGACACCTGAAATCCCTCATGCTATATAATGATCTAGCCTTGGGCAACAGCGGTGGACAAGACAAGCTTCCCTCAGCCACTCTTTCCTGTGATTATCCCAAGCAGCAGATCTCATCAGGAGTGTTTCTATGGTTTCAGCATCTTGAACAGACTGTGTGTGGTTCAATCCCATGCATTACTCATGACAGACACTGATGTTGGGGTGATTCAGGTGGGCTTTGGGAACTGGGAGTCATTACCCAAAACGATTTTTTTTCCCCTAATCCAATAAACATTTTGAAGTAAAGAGCATGGGAGGACATAAAGCATGAAAAAAATAGAAGTGTCATTCTCAGAAGCAGGACAAAAATGATGGGAAAGCTACCGGGGATGAGAGGTTTGCTTTTAGGGAGACACTTGAGTGGTTACATGTCCTACCACCCTGCTCAAACTCAACACAGGTAACAAGCAAAAGTGTATTTCATTGGAAAATTATAGTCAGAAGCAAAAGCCTGAAATGACAACAATCAGGTTTCCTTGGGGAAAAAAAAAAAAAAAATCAGAAACAATTGCTGTGATCTGGGGAGCTTCAGTCCTTCTCCTGAAGATGAAGTGGTTATTTGGAACCCAAGCTTCCTATTTCAGAGAGAAATTCTGGTTTTGTCTGGATTTTCCTCTATTTCTGTTGCAAGTTTTTCACACACTGTTAATTTTATTTTAGTGAAGGTCAATTGTTAGAGCCTCAGATTTCCATAGAACGCAAAACTCATTTCACACCTGATTTTCCCACTGTTGTGGGGAGAGCAGGTTGCAGGTTGATGTGAAATGCTTGTGACTTGAAGGCTTTCTGTACACAGACATAAAACACCAACTCAAACAGATGTCCGTGCTGCAGGGATGTACCCAGGAAGTGCTCCACAGCCTTTGCATTTTACTTTGGTGGAAATAAACTGGTTAACAGGGCCTGATGTGGCAGGACAAGGGGTGATGGTTTCAAACTATGAGAGGGAGATTTACTTCAGATATAAGGAAGAAATATTTTACAATGAGGGTGGTAAGAAATTTGCCCAGGCTGCCCAGAGAGGTGGTAGATGCCCCATTCCTGGAAACAACCCATCCATCCAGGTCAAGTTGGATGGGGCTCTGAGCAACACAATCTAGTTAAATATATCCTTGCCAAGTGCTGAAGAATTGGACTAGATGACCTCTGGCTGTCCTTTCCAACCCAAACCATTCTGTGTTTCTATGATTCTACAATTCATGTTGTGGTATCTATCTTTCAGACGATTCATGCTTTGTAAGTGTGAGGTAGAGCATTAAAAAAGTTGCCAGTCTTTAGGCATCCATTAAACAAAATGAATTTAAACTCTCAAGGTACCCCTTGCTTCAGAAATGTAGCATGGCCTCCTCTGATAACAGAAAAACGAGTAAATGAGGGAATGTGTGGCATAAATTATTTCCTAAGATCTACTGAAATGAAAACACTTTTTTTTTTTTCCCAATAAGGTGCTCCAAAATATCTCTGGAATATGCATTGCTTCTCCTAAATTAGTGATTTTACAAGTCAACTTCTGTCCCAATTTTTTTTTTTTTTCCTAGGGGTGGGAGGGGGTTTGTTGTTGTTTGGAATTTTTTCCTCCCAACATTTCTAGTGAAAGGATTGTACAAGATCTTGCCTGTGGATACCAGACCATGAAATTCTTCTTTCTTTAGACATAAGGGAAAAAGTGAACTTGGAGGAAACATCTTTGACAGAATATTTTACTGTTTGCATTGACATTTTTTTTCCTCAGGAAAACAAACAAGCAAACAAACAAAAAAAAAACCCCAGAAAAAACCAAACAAAACCCCCAAACAAAACAACCCCCACCAACTGAAGTAAAATAGAATCAAATAATCGTTTAGGTTGGAAAATACTTTTTAGATCATCAGGTCCAACTCTAAACAGTCTAAACCATATCAGTCATCACAGCATCTACATGGCTTTTAAATAATTCCAGTGACGGTGACTCCTCTCTACCAGGAGCAGTCTGTTCCAGGGCTTGACAACTCTTTTGGTGCAGAAATGCTTATCCCAAATCTCTCTCCACATCAGCATTGCTTTCAGCAAAGGGACATAATTTTCTGATCGGGTGTCAGTAGATCATGTAATGCCTTCTAGTTTGCACGGAGAATGACCCTCTTTCACTAGACTTGGGTAGTCTTACTTTAAAAGTCTCCTTTCACCAGGAGATCAAGGGATCATTAGCAGCTTGAGTTCAAGGTGACTCGAAGGACAATGACAGAGAACATTCTGGCATGCTCTGGGTTCTCAGCTTGGTTAAGTCCAGCATAGTATAGACACAGAATCACAAAGTCATAGAGTCATAGAATACATGGTATTGGAAGGGATCTTTAAAAGTCAACTAGGCCAAGCCCCATGCAGTAACTCCAACTAGATCAGGTTGCTCAGAGCCCTGGCAAGCTGATCTTGAATATCTCAAGGGATGAGGCAGAGAAGACATGAACAAAGGAGAGTAATAGGTATTCAAAGACAAAGGCCATCCCTCATAAAGCTTTGGGGCTAAAAAACAGTGTGCCAGAGCAAAAAACAGTGTGCCAGAGAAAAAATACAATTCATTGACTTAATTCCTGACTGTGATGTCTGGATAGTTGACACCTCTAAGGCTCACTGCAAGCTCAGATGAAAACATCTGCATAAGAGATGCCTGATTTGCATCCTAAGTCTTCTCCCTCACACCTGTTGGCATTAAAAATGAATGTGGGTTGCTGCTGTTGTTGGGAATGAAAGATGGCAGGTTGAGAAACAGCTGCAGGTTGCACACCAAGTATGAAGACCAAATTCTATTTGAAGCTCAGGTATTAAGTATTTCTTTTATGTGGTCTGAAAATCACTCCTTTCTTTCTCCAACCTCGAATACTGCATCCAGTTCTGGTGTCCCCACCATAAGAAGGACACAGAACTTTTGGAGCAAGTCCTGAGAAGCGCCACAAAGGTGATCCAAGGGCTGGAACACTTCTGCTATAAGGATAGGCTGAGCAAGCTGGGGTTGTTCAGCCTAGAGATGAGAAGATTCTGGAGGGAACTTATAACTACCTTCCAATAACTGAAGTAATCTTATAGGAAGGCTGAAGAGGGACTATTCAGGAGGGTGACTAGCAACATGGCCAGGGGAAATGGTTTTAAGCTGGGAGAGAGTAGATTCAGACTGGATATCAGAAAGATGTTCTTCAGTATAAGTGTGGTAGGGCTCTGGGATATGCAGCCCAGGCAGGTTGTGGATGCCTGGGAATGTTTAAGGCCAGGCTGGATGAGGCCTTGAGCAGCTGAGTCCAATTGAGAGGCATCCCTGGCCATGATGGAGAACTTGGAGTAGCTGATCTCTAATGTCCCTTCCAATCTAAGCCGTTCTGTTATTCCGTGGTTCTATGATTCCTTCTGGTTAGTAGGGGTAAATATTCTGTGATTGAGGCTGGAGCCTCAGGTTCTGGTTTTGGTACCGTACAGAAGGCATTGGTGCTGTCACGTGTTTACTGTCAGGCTGGATGTGGCTGAACGCACGACTGCATTAAAGAAGCATAACCAGGAGGAAAGGAGAGCTCATTTTCTGCTGCATCTCCTGATCTGACTGGAGCCACGTGGTCTTTAATGACCATCTGTTGATTATTTTTCTCTGGAAGATTGATGGATGTGATTCATGGCCCTTTCAAAACAGAGCTGCTCCCTGATGAAAATGTGAAAGCCTCAGTGAGCGTGACAGAAGAGAGTGACTTCCAAAGCAAAGAAGGGAAGAGTGACAGATAAATCCAGATCTCTAGTTTTTTTACAAAAGGCCTGGAGGTAGTCTTCTTAAGGCCTCTGGACTCTTACTGGGGTTTTCTTTTTGATTTTCCTCTGTTCTGTTGAGCTATTCATCTGACAAACAGTTGCATACAGTTCCTATAGCTGGGGTTGTCGCTGCATTGAAGGACTTCTCCAAGAGGCTTGTGTCCCTTTAACCAGGGACCCTTGTGACCCTTTAACCATGCTGTGTTCCAGCATGTGTGCCTTTAACCAAAGATTTCCTCTGACTACTCCAAGATGATTAGAGAAGGGCAAAGAGAGTCAAATTTCCCATAGCAAGGTCCTGCACTTGGTTCAGGGCAATCCTCAGTATCAGTACAGGGTAGGGGAGGAAAAGATTGAGAACATCTCTCCAGAAGACTTGAAAGTACTGGTAGATTAAATCCTGGATGTGATCCAGCAACATGCCCTTGCAACCTAAAAGCCAGCCATATCCTGGACTGCATCAAAAGCAACATGGCCAGCAGGTCAAGGAAGATGATTCTGTTACTCTGCTCTGGTTAAGACCTCATCTGGACTACTGTGTCCAACTCTAGAATCTTCAGCACAAGAAGGACATGAACCTGTTGGAAGGAGTCCAGTGGAGGCCACAAAAATGATCAGAGGACTGGAACATCTCTCCTCTAAAGAAAGACTGAGAGAGTTTGGGCTGTTCAATCTGGAGAACACAAGACTCCATGGAGACATTATAGCAACCCTTCAATACTTAAAGATGGGGGCAGACATTTTAGCAGGACCTGTTGTGACAGGACAAGAGGTGATGGTTGTAAACTACAAGAGGGGAGGTTTAGACTAGATATAAGGAAGATTTTTTTTTTACAATGGGAGTGGTGAAATGCTGGACCACATTACCATGGAAGATGCAACCAGGGAGGTGATAGAGTCACCATCCCTGGAGGTGTTTAAAAGGAGGCTGGGTGAGGCACTTGGTGCCATGGCTTAGTTAATTAGAAAGTGTTAGGTGATAGGTTGGACTCGATGATCTTGAAAGTCTTTTCCAACCTGGTTAACTCTATGATTCTGTAATAGAAACCCTTCCCTTGTAAACATTCCAGGTCAGGGAGGGCAAGGCTCTGAGCAATTTGATCCAGTGAAAGATGTATCTACTCACTGCAGAGGAGTTTGACTAGATGACTTTCAAATCCTCCTTTCCAACCCAAACTATTCTATGATACTATGATAACACTTCCAGAAGTTTCTTATGCCTGGGATCATATGATGGCATGGGAAAAAATCCTTCTTGCTGGCATCTAGTCTGAGTCCATCATTTGGGTCTTGTTGAGTGTTCTAATCTGGGGCTGCAGGAAGCAGCTGCTCCTCTGAGACCTCTCAGACACTTCCTCTGAGATTTTATGCAAGGGATTTCAACTACCCTTCATCGCTATTCCTCTTATTTCTAGAGTAGAAACAATACTTACATCATTTGTTGAGAGTTAACAAAGTTAAAATCGCAAAAGAAAATAGAAAGATAAAATTGAAAAGGGAAAATCAAAAGGCAAAGATGAAAGATTTACTTTTATGAAAAGGAGGGAAGAAAACACCACAAATTAATTGCTGCTGAAAGTAACTTTTTTGCAGCTGAGGCACAGGATGTCCCTGTTTACTCCCAGAATGGGTGGCAGATAAGCAACAGCCGGATAATCTGGAAATTAAAGAAAGGAAAATCCACAAGTTGGAATGATGTATTGCAGTCATTAGTAACAGCATTTGATGACCCAGCTTTCAGGACATTTTCAAATGCCTGTCTCTGTATGCATTCTCTTATAACAAGCATAATTTTCCTACTTGTTCTTGTGGTGGGCCAACTTTTTTCTACTTTCCCTGGGGTGAATCTTGTGCTATGACTGAATGGGGGAACAGCGTGAAGATAAATATGATCCTTCATTTGTCTTAGGTTGCCCCAAGTGAGGTTTAGATTAGATATTAGGAAACTTTTCTTCACCAAAAGGATCATTGGGCACGAGAACAGATGCCCAGAAGTCATTGTATCACTATCCCTGAAGGTGTTTAAAAGATGTTTGGATGAGGTGTTTAGGGACATAGGCTAACAGTTGTGTACAGGGAGATGTCAGGTTGTGGCTGTGCTTGATGATCTTAAGGTCTTTTCCAACCAGGCATTTCTGTGATTCTTTGATTCATAGAAGTGGATCTCACAAGCACATTTTCCCTATGGAGGATGCTCTGACCATCCTAGTTTCAATGTGTGTGTCTTTAACCAAAGGTTTTCCTTGACCTGCAATGTTGAAACTTATTCTATAATCTCTCAGAGAACTGTAGAATTGTAGGGGTTGTAAGGGACTTTTGGAGATCATCTAGTCCAATCCTTCTGCCAGTGCAGATATGCCTAGGTCAGGTTGCACAGGCACGTGTCCAGGTGTTTTCCAGAGTAGGAGACTCCAGAAAAGATGGCCTGAGCACTGTTAACACCTCTGCCTAGTAAAACAATCAACATAAAGACTGGAAGGGTGAATTGATGTGCATCTCTAGTAACCTGCCTTCACACTGGGCAAGTGTAGGAGATATGACAGCCTTTGGCTACCTCTTCCCATTGCATAGCTCTGTTTTGAATTTTTTACATGAGCTGAGCAGATCTGGAAAGAGGCATTTGTCAGGTCAGGAGACCCAAAGATTCTTCAGCTCATCTCACGCTGCCTTGTCAGCATGTGCTAGCTGTCATCTGCAGAGAGGCTCCCATTCATTAAAATGAGTGGCAGCAGTTGCACAGGCTCAGCTGCCTTTCCAATGTCACACAGCCTGTGTGGCTTCTCAGTGTGCCATTTGAAAAGCTGTGCCCACATCAATGCCCAAACTAGCTCCCAAATTGTGACACTTCCCGAACCACAGAGATCTCTCTAGGTGCAGTTCTGGGGATCTGGGGGGTTTCCTCCTAGGGAAACTCCAGCCGTACCTTACCTTGGGCATGCACATCTATCTCACTTACTTGCTTTGCAGACAAGACAACCACCAGGTAATGACTTTATCTAAATTTATGCTGACATCATCAACCAGTAGATATGATACACAGTTATTCCTTCAAGAATTCCTAAGGTCCAGCTTGTCTATAGGGACTACCACCTGTCTATAGGGACTACAGTTGTAGGAATTAAATTTGTAGGTAACTTAATCTGGTTATGTGAAAGGATTTTATAGTTTGGGGAGCATTCAGATTTTGTCTGTTGGTACTAAGGTTTGGGAGCATTCAGATTTTCTCTGTAACACTTTGTGGCATGGAGAGAAAATGGACTTATTTCAGAATCAAGGACTCATAGAACTGTTTAGGTTGGAAAATACCTTTAAGACTATCAAGTCTAACTGTTAACAGAACATTGCCATTTCCATCACTAAACCACATCCCCCTGCACCACACCTTCACGTCTTTTAAATACCTCCAAGGATGCTGACTCCACCACTTCCCTGCACAACCTGTACTAGGGATTGACAACCCTTTCAGTGAATTTTTTTTTTCCTGATATCTAAACCTAACCTCCTCTGGTGCAACTTGAGGATATTGCCACTCATGCTATCAGCTGTTAATCAAGAGAAGAGAATTCAGTAGGGGCATACCAAGTGATTTGATGACACTTCCCATTGAAATGAGCAGAAAAATCATGATACTGAGTAATTGCTGTCAGCTGACCAGGCTGTAAACAGCTTAATTTGCAAAGTTCAAACATCCATCTTTAAATCATAGAAGCAAAGAATGGTTTGGGTTGGAAGGGACCTTAAAGATCAACCCTGCACTACTGTAAAAAAAAAAATTAATGTGCTTAGACCACAAAGGATCAAACTTCAGCTTTCCCTCTGAGGGACCAGTGAAATGTAGGGAAATTACTACATGTAGGAAATTACTTATTGGTGAGGTCTCTTCCTGCCTTGCTGTTGCTCTTATGTTTCAGCTCAACTTCCCTTGTGGATCATCCAGCTTCTTGAAACCATCTGTGAAGAGTTTTGGCATTATCTCATTGTACTGGATGCCTGGGCAATAAAACATCAGGTGAAATTCAGTGGCATTAAAAATGAGCATTGCACAGAAGGAAAACAATATTTGTAACTCTGGATGCTCAGTGATGGGCTCTGAGCTGTTTATTGCTACTGAAGAATGACATTTGGGGCTTCTAATACACAGTTCAATGAAATTATGAGCTCATTGCTCTACAGCAATCAAAAAGGGAAATTGAATGTTAAGGATTATTAAGGAGAGTAGAAAGTCAAACAGAAATCATTATAACGCCATTGAAAAGACACATTTGGACCTGCATCTGGGATATTGTGTGCAGTTCTTGTCCTTCCCTCTCAAAAGGTGGTGGTGGCCCTAGAAAAGGCTCACAGAATCACAGAACAGTAGGAGTTGGAAAGGGACTTAGGAGATCATCTGGTCATAGCCCCCCAGAAGGTGAAGAATGGTAAGGAACAGCTGCAGTAGAACAGAAAAGCACTAAATAGATGTACACACTCAGTCTTGAAGTGCTGGAGTGTGTCCAAAAATGTCAGTGAAGCTGGCGAAGGGTCTAGAGAACAAGTCTTCTGAGGAGCGGCTGAGTGATTGTGGTGGGGCAATTAATTCATGCATTCAAAGATTAATATTGCTTATTAATATTCAATATTCAGAACTCTCACCACCCTGACCACTAACTTTAATAATAACTGGTTCTTCCCATGGTCATGGAAAGTTTATACAGATAATAACACAGGACCTAGGAGTAACTAGTAATAACATATAACAGTAATTGAACTGGAAGAGAAGATTCCTCAGGTCAATACCCCGCTTGCCCACTAGATGGACTCAAGGAGCTCCTTTCTGCATATGGCAGAAGGCAATGCTGAATTACAAGAGGCTTTAAGTAATTACTCACAAATTATCTCCCAACTGGCAGGGCTGGCTACAGCTTCAGACAGTACCCAAATGCTTTCAGGGAATTCTGTTACTGTCTTGTCAGACACTGAGACTTCTGATTCTTGCCAGGCTTCAGGCTACTGGGGAAAGGAGGCAGCAGCCTTTGACCTGGTCCTGGCTCTCTGGATGATCTGTGTATCTCCAGGACTTCCTGTCATGGCAGGAGGCTTTCAGGTGCAGGCAGGACATCTTGTGATGTGCAGTCTCAGCACAATGTCACACTGACTGTGCAGGCTGATCACATGGAGGCATTTAGAGCCTGTTCCTGGTAAACTCTTGGCAGGCAGCTTCCAGGCATTTCAGGATGTAATAAGGTCGTAACAAGCAGCAAGCAAGCACGAATACAATGGCAGAGCACATTGTGTCACCTGCTCATCTCCTTTTATCAATACAGCCTGAGACTGATGGGCCTTTGGACACAGAATAGCCAATCAGAATGGCAGTTAGCTGAGCTTGACCATATTAAATGAAGCCACAGGCTTGCTTTACCCTTTTTAGAGCAGAACACAGGCCCTGCACAAGGCATACACAAGCTAAGAGTGTGTACCTTGTTTACCAGAGGATGCAAAACAAGTCTGGGCAGGCCACAGTCCTTAGACTCAGTGGCTCCAGGTTCTTTGTCCTCTTTCCCACAATTGCTTCTCCCCAAAACAAAAGGAGGGAATGCAGAAAAACATGACTGGGCAAGCCAGGACATGTATAAACCTATTTTGGCCTGCTTAGGCCTACCATGACATTAACATGGGGAAAAGAAGGCTCAGGTGAGACCTTCTCACTCTCTACAACTACCTGAAAGGAGGATGCAGTGATATAATATGTTGGTCTCTTTCTGCAAGTAACAAGTGGTACGACAAGAGGAAATTATCTCAGTCTGTGCCAGGGGAGGTTCAGGTTGGACATGGGGACCAATTTGTTCCCTGAAAGGGCTGTCAAGCCCTAGAACAGGCTACTCAGAGAAGTGATGGAGTCACCATCCCTGAATGTATTTGAAAGAGTTGTAAACATGCTGTTGGGAGGCATGATTTAGTGAAAGACATGACAGCTCTGGGGTAATGGTTGGACTCAGGAAAGACTTAAAGTTCTTTTCCTACCAAAATGATTCTTTGGTTCTATTAAAAGAGATACTTTGATAAGGAGGTTTGTTGGGATAGAATCATGATGAATGTGGAGGCATTGATGTGGAGCAGAGCAGGTTCTCCACTGGCAGCATGTGGTTGAACTGTGGCACTCCTTGCCACAGGACAGTGCTGTTCCTAGGGAAAAGATGATGGAAGAAAACATCCACTGAGATGTTTTCATACACTGGGCAGTATCACTGTCTACCTGCTCAAGGACTGGGTGTTGTTACAGTGAGGGTGATGATGCTTCTGGGCTTGATATGCATTTGCAGATCTGGAGTTTAATAACAATAAGCATCAAATGTCAGATAAGAAACGAATCTTCTGCCAAAATATGCTACTGAGTGGGAAATATTTATTTTTCCTTTTTTTTTTTCTTTTCATGTGGTTTTATGTCTCTTGCAATTTGCAGATGGCAGCAAAAGTAGATTTTGTTGCTCATGGCTCTAAAATCAAAAAGTTAAGATCGTAATCTCCTTTAATTTTGTAAATGAAACAATCAGAAGATAAACTAAAATTTAAACAAAACAAAAAAAAACAAAGAGAAGCAAACGAGATATGCTTCAAGTTGGATAGTTGTGCTGTGGTGGATTTCAGTTAGATGGGAAAATATGCTGGCTTGCTTTGAGCAATGACATTGCAAACCCTCCTCTTGGGGGAAATAATATTTTTTTGCACTTCTTTAGAGCTTTTCATCCATCAGTTTATGAAGGAATAAGTACAAGCGCCTGTTAATGAGCATGGCTGAGACTAATTTGTAGACTAGACATTTAACAGGCAAATTAGGGAGCAAATTCTGTTTTATGAAGAATGTACAAAGTCAAATGGCAACAAAGATGAGGGATGGGTGGTGACAGAAGCCAGCAGTAGGAAACAAACAGTGATGGTGTAGATCCTCCATCCACACAGTAATGATCACAATTAACTTTGTTCATTCGTGCATTAACTTTGTTCATTGACATGCCCAGAAGGACTGAGGAGCTTTCCTGTAGGGCTACAAAAATGAAGGAACTGGAAGTATGACATTTAAGGAGATCTGCAGTGGCACAGAGAAGGGATATGAAATCCATTTTGCCATTGCAACAACTAGCAACTTTAGCCCAAGATGATGTACCCATGGTAGATCACAGAATCATTTTGGGTGGAAAACAGCTATAATATCATCCAGCCCAATTCTCAGTCTAACACCACCATGACCATTAGACCACATCCCAAGGTACCATCTGTACACTTGACTACTACTACTACTACTAGTACTACTACTACTACTCCTCTACTCTACTACTACTACCTTACCTGTCTACCTGGATTATATCAGGCTTATTGCTCTTGGTCTATACTCACCAAGTCTATATAAGATGGGTATACAAATCCAGGCTGTACAAACCAAGCACTCTCCAATAGTACATGGTTTGAGCTGTGTCAAGACAAGATTAAAAGAGCACAACCTCAACTCCTGAATAACATGCTAAGCTCTGAAATACTTTAAGAGCAGGAAATGGATTTTTTTTTTCCCCAGTTATTATCTACCATAATAACCAAATGAAAGCTTGTCTTTGTCAAGGCTGAGAGAAGCGAAATGGATGCATAAGGGCAGATATATTCTGTGTGGGTGTGAAAAGAAGACAGGTTAAGTGAGTTGGCCTTGCTCAGGGCAGGATTTGCATGACTAAGCATGGGCATCTTCACTGAAGTGCCAGTATCAGAGGTCATCACTGCTGGCTTCCTTCATGGTCAATGAAGAGTGAGTCAGTAGAGCTAGGAGTTCTTAGGACATTAGTCATCTCATCTCCATTTTTATTTAATCAGACAATCCTGTCCCATGTGTCAGGTGATATGAGTCTCACCTGAGGACAAGATTGCTCTGCTACTTCTGCAGAGAGTGTACCAAGGTAGCCTACTTAGAAGCTGCTAGGAAAACTTAACTGATTTTTGGTGATTAAAGCCAGACTGAGTTCCCTGCTCCCATAGACACACTCCTGGCTTAAACTAAAGGTGTTTTGGAAATGGCTTCCTGAGCTGCAGTAGAAATCGTATCAGGATGTGCAGCTTGTGTCTAGAAGATCCTTTAAGTTTGATTGCACAGGGGTTTTAAACCAAAATTGTCATAGTTTTATGAGGGCAAGTCCTGCAAGTTAAGCATCTCTCTTCTTTGTTCCTGGCTCTTGCTTGTGTTCACAAATACTTAACCCAAAAGGTTCCCTTGCATGGCATGTGGGCAGCGGCAGGGGCTGGCTGAGTGACCATAGCATGGACACAGGAATGTTTTTCCCTTATTGTTTCATACATTCTGGATATGATCATCTTGTCCTAGATCTTGAAGCTCCTGTAGCCATCAGTGTTGGAGGGACTTGAGACTATTTATAGAAAGATGGTATGACTGTGGGGCATGTTTAGGAAGAATAGCAGACACTTTCTAATGAAACTTCATCACTTGTGCCTATCCTTTGGATTAGTTTTTGCCATGTTGAACTGGGTTTAGGCTCTAAACTATGTTTCTTTTATGTCTTTCAATTAATAGGCACAAACAGCTCTAGAATGTCTGATTCTAGTGCTTTGACACCCAGAATTACATCATCAACCTGTACCACCCACTGCAGGTACAATGAAGTAAGGGCAATTTCCATTGAGCGTGACCACCAAAGATGCTCAGAAGACCAACAATAACTTGCAATACTTAGCTCAAGTTATCTAAAAGAGTAGGAAGTTTAATCATTGTGATCATAAGTCTGATGGCTTTGACCACTTCTATGGATCTTCTCAGTTTTACTTCTCTAGTAAGCTCACAACATGAAAATTCAGTAGGTTTGGATTAGTCTGAAGTGTGTGATTGGACTAACCTAAATATGGGTAAGAAGTTCATGTTCCATTATATACCAGACATCTACTGGATGATTTTTTTTTTAATTTAATTTTTTTTTTCTTTCAGAAACTGTGTTGAAACTCCTTTAATTCAAATGGGTCCTGCTACCTTTCAATCACAAACTTCAGACTCAGTGCAGATTAGCCTTCCCAAGATCAAGAGATTATTTTCAGACCATAAATACAGAACATCTCACAAACTCAACAGGTCCCATAACTTAACCTTTCAATACAGTGAGCTTGCTAAAGAAAATGTCAAAAAAACCCAAATACATTCAAATTTTGTCAGTAAACTAAAACTGCTGACTCAATGATTGTTTGGTTTTGTTTTTTTTCTCAGTTGAGACTTGGTTTAATCATGTTGTTTTGCAGGAATGGGGTATAATTAGAGAACCAGTGAGCATGTAACTCTGAATTTATTATACAAGCAGCTATGAAAATGACTGTCTTCAGCACAGAATGATTGAATGTCATTAAGAAGAGTGAATCCAAGGGTGAGGCCCCAGTGGGATATCCTCACATGGGAAGGCATAATTGGATAAAGTAGCATGGGGCCATGAAAACCCAATTTGCCTCTTTCTGATGCTTACACGGACTTCCTCCCGACATCTCCATCAGCTGTGGAACTGGGAAGTCAATGAGATAGATAAATCATTGGGATGATCTCTACCATATGTAGGCAAGTTATTTTGGTGAAAACAAAAAAGAATATGTAAATGCAGCTAAAGGCAGCATACTGGTTCTAATACATGTTTTTGCACCTACTAACTCATTTTAGCTGCTTTGGCATGATGAATGAATTGAGCGCTGGTGAAGATAACCTTGTCCCTTTAGGAATCACCAATGCCTTTACTGAGCCACATTTCAGCATCCCCATTTTCAGCTCTGGCTCTAGTGCTGTGTCCTGCACTTGAGTTACAGCTTCTAGTTTCTGACACCTTCATAGGGAAGAAGTTTTTCTTAAGCATAAGTGAAACCTCCTGCGCTCTAGTTTGTACCTGTTAACCCTTGTTCTGTTGCTGGACACCACCGACAAGAGTCTGTCACTCTTACCCCTCTTTTGTTGATCCACGTTGATAAGATGCCCTCTCAGTTTGCTCTTTTCCAGGATAAACAACTCCAGGTCTCTCAGCCTCTCCTTGTAAGAGAGATGTCTTTGGGGCCCTCCACTGGACTCTCTCCAGTAACTCCCTGTCTCCCTTGAACTGGGGAGCCCAGAACAGGATCTAGTACTCCAGATGCAGCCTCATTATGGTAAGATAGAGAAGTGAACTTCTCTCAACCTGCTGACCACACTCTTCTTCATGCAGCCGATTTTGCATTACTGATTTGCATTTTTATCAAGAGTTTTATCCTTACATGTGCATGACCTTGTGAATGCATTTCTTGGAGCTTATACATGTTCCTATGTAAAGATTTCCATATGGATGTGTGTGTGCTCTTACATCTAAGTGTGTGTTGATGTCCGTGAGCCAAGCTAAGCAAGTTCTTCCTCTGCAGAGTTTAATTTACTGCTGGAAATAATAAGGTGATTTTCACTTGCACATCAATTCACCTCCTGCTTGTCACCTCTCTTGCAGTGTGAGGACACAGACACTTGTTAGTTTGAGCTACTGCCCTGAACTGTCAAGTTTCTCTCTGGCCAAACACTAGGCAAACAATGCACTGCCTCAAAGTGCTGCTTTTTCTGAACACAGAATATTTTGGCTGATTTAGGACATTGATTATGCAGGGCTTGTACCTTCATTTTGTATTACTACTGTTTTATCTGTTCGACCTGTTCCCTCTTTCTTCTTCTGTTCCCTCTTTCTTCTCCTAAGTGTCTTTGCCTGCTGAGGAAATATCACGTGAGGAAAACTTTCCTGAAAGGTGTTGGAGGAAGATCAAATGAAGTTCAATAAGGCCAAATGTAGAGGGAGGAATGCACCTGGACTAAACCCCTGCAGCAGTAGAAGTTAAAGGTTGACCTGATGGAAAGCAATTCTGCAGTGAAGGACCTGGGAATACTGTTGAACAAGTTCACCATGAACCAGCAAAGTGCCTTCATGGCCAAAAAGGCCAATGATATTCTGGGGTGCAATAAGAGGAGTGCAGCCAGCAGGCTGAAAGAGATTCTCCTTTCACCCTGCTCTATCCTGGTGAGGGCGCATATTCTGGGTCCAGTTCTGGGCTCCCCAGTTCAAGGGAGGCAGGGAACTACTGAAGAGAGTTCAATGGAAGGCCAGTGAAGGTAATTAGGGGACTGGAACATCTCTGTGAGGAGAAAAGTGAACAGAGTTGGGCAAGATGACCTTCAGGAGTCCCTTCCAACCTGATACATTCTATGAGTTTGTGAAAGGCTGAGAGACCTGGGGCTGTTTATCCTGGAGGAGAGAAGACTAAGAGGAGACCTTCGCAGTGCTGATCAATTTCTAAATGGCAGTGGTTATCATGGGGCTGGAGTCTTTTCAGGGGTGCCCAGTTACAGGAAAAAGGGATGACAGGCACAAACAAAATGCAGGAAGTTTCACTTGAACTTACATTTAAACTTCTTTCCTTTAAGGGTGATGGAGTGCTGGACCAGGCTGCCCAAATAGGTTGTGGGATCTCCTTCTGTTGAGACTTTCAAAACACACCTGGTTTGGACTAGATGATCCTCAGGGGTTGCTTCCAACCTGTACCATTTTGTGATTTTGTGATAAATTCTCCCTGGAGAACCAGTTTGTGGCTATTGCATGCATCTCTTCATACCAAGGTCTACCAGTGCAAGGTTGCCAGTTCTGTGATACTCTAGAATCAGATCAGCCTTCCAAAGACTCTTTGTTTTATACCTGAAAAAGTTGCCTGAGACCCTGACTAAAGAGAACATGGTCATTAGCTTTGTGGGGAGAGCAGCTGGAGCATAACTGATGTTCAGCAATATGACAAAAGTCATACAGTGTTAAGCTCTTTGGGGAAGGGTTTGTCCTTTAGCAATATGTTGATACAGTGTTTGGATGCTGCCAAAGTCTGAATGCAATGAATTAATATAACATAGATGTGATGCAGCTTTATTTGTCATGTAAAGTATCCTGGAAGAATATTTCTAGATTGTAATTTACTCCTGAAATTACTAATTACAGTTATTTGGGCTGAGGAATATTTTTTTTTTCACCAAGGTTGGAAGAGACCTCAAAGCTCATCAAGTCCAACCCGTTACCACAGACCTCAAGACTAGACCATGGCACCAAGTGCCACGTCCAAACCCACCTTGAACACCTCCAGAGATGGTGACTCCACCACCTCCCTGGGCAGCCCATTCCAGTAGCCAATAACTCTCTCAGTGAAGAACTTTCTCCTCACCTCCAGCCTAAACTTCCCCTGGCACAGCTTGAGATTGTGTCCTCTTGTTCTGGTGCTGGTTGCCTGAGAGAAGAAAGTAACCTCCCCCTGGCTACAACACCCTTCAGGTAGTTGTAGACAGCAAGAAGGTCTCCCCTGAGCCTCCTCTTCTCCAGGCTAACAATCCCAGCTCCCTCAGCCTCTCTTCATAGGACTTGTGTTCAAGGCCTCTCACCAGCCTCGTTGCCCTTTGGTGCCAAGGTGTAACTTCATAAAGGTATCAAATGCACTTTGGACAGGCTATTCCAGAAGACATGATTTCCATAGGATGAATAGAGAGAATAAAGAATGTGAAGTGTCCTCTGGAGGGGCAAATCATATCTCAATAATCAATGAGAATGCTTTGCAAAGGGCTGTGAAGCCCTGTGAATTTATCTGCGTCACTGAAAAAGCCTTGAGATAGCAGCACGCATGAGGCTCTTAAGAAATTGCCTGGTTGTGGATGAAGCCTCAACAGTAGTGCGGCCAGCAGGATGTCCTGGTTTAACACAACCTACTTCGTCTCACAAGGCCTTTCTGCTCCCCACACAGACAGTAACACAAAGAAAACTCCAGGGTGAGATGAGAAACGGAGACAAGGAATTTAATGAGATGATAAAGATCCACAATCACTTTAGCCTGTTTGCAGAAAAGTGCAGGAAAAAGGTGAAGCAGCAGTAGAAAAGAGAAACCTACCCCCCACTCCCTGACCCACAACCGGCCCAAAGACCAACTCCCCAAATCTGGAAACCAAAACAGGCAACTGTAACAGGAAGGCTGTCATACTGCAATCAGCAATGTGAGCCCCTCCAGCCGGCACTTTCTTTCTGAAACTGGCATGACAGCAGCATGGTATTGAATATCATCAGCAGATTTAACTCAACCCATGACACAGGACCAGGGAAGTGACTGTCCCAGTGTCCTTGGCACTGGTGAGGCCACACCTCAAATACTGAATTCAGTTTGGGGCTTCTCACCGCAGGGAGAATATTGAGGTACTGGAGCATGTCCAAAGAAAGACAGTGAGGCTGGTAAAGGATCTAGAACTCACATCTTATGAGAAACAGTTGAGGGAAATGGGCTTGTTTGTCTCTGGAAGAGGAGGCTGAGGGGAAGGGAGACCACCTGGCTGTCAACAACTCCCTGAAAGGAGGCTGAAGCAAGGTCTTCTCCTAAATAACAATCAATAGAACTAAAGGAAACAGCCTCAGTTTGTGCCATGGGTGGCTTAGGTTGGACATTAAGGAAAATGTATTCCCCTAAGGGCTTATCAAACCCTGGAACAAGCTGCCCAGTGAAGTGTTGGGGTCCTCAGCCCTGCAGGTATTTAAATGACAAGTAGATGTTATGCTGAGGGACATGGCTTAGTCATGACCTAACAGTGCTGGATTAATGATTGGACTCAATGATCTTAAAGGTTTCTTCCAACCAAAATGATTCTGTGAAGTGCTGCAATGCTGTCACAGGCTCAAAGACACTGAAGAGACCAAAATCAGACAGATGTGCCCAGTTGTGAGCACTCTGTGCACTAGGGGTAGATTTCAAGAGCATGGTTGTGTGTGGCTTAGAGAAAAATAGGTAACAGCAATATGACAAAATATGCAGTTTATGTACAGTTGTTCAGGTTAGTTATACTGATAAAACTGTGAGGAACAAGAGAGCTTTAAAAGCTTTACTGAGGAAATGCCTATTTAGTAAAAAGAGGCTTTTCTTTACAATTTCTGTTGGATAAACAAACAAGCAACTGATCTTTTGCACTTAAAACTACTGAACAGTTCTACATTTTGATTTATGAAAGGCGACGTAGCTGGCAAATATCAACAGATAAAAGTTTGGAAGATCTCATATGGGAATGTCTGGAGCAATAATTCTCATTAAACTTGCAGTTAATTTGAAAATTTAGCAGCAACAAATGACATTTTAAAAACTACTTTGTGTCACAGGCACTTTCACAGGATGAGGGTAATTCAGAAAATAAATTTTATTGGGTATTTTTAGTAGGAAACTATATTAAAAAATGTTAAATCATTTTTAGCAGATAATCATGATATCAGGATATTCAACTATTGGTATGCAAGGAAACACACAGCCTGGAAGAGATATATCTCCTAGGGAACCCACTAAAAATACCGTTAGGATTATTAATGTTATAGATAAAGAAAATTAAAAGAGCAGTGACAGAATGAGAGCAGGTGGTGAAGAAGGAGGCCCATTCCCTTGTGTCTTCTATAAAAGATTTAGGAAATGACCGATTTACTTTGGTAGATCAGGCTGTGTGAGTCTGTCAGGCCCTCAGACTTTCCCCTCTATGACTGCCAGCTTGAATCTCTGTAATTCTTGGATTCCCATCCCCACCTAGATTGTGCAAAGTGTCCAATGGAAGTGTAACATCATCTTTCACTTTTTTTTTTTTTTGAGGTCCACAGAAGCCCTACTCCCATCATCTTCTTCTCACTTCATTTTCCACCTCACTAGAGGATGGAGATAAGGTTCATCCCTGGTTCATCCCCAAAATATTTGCCCTGTGGCAGAGAAATGTCACTTTTTCTCTGGAGAGCTTCTATGTCCTACTTTCTATCCACCAGTTATGGCCTGTTGGCTTACAATCTTTGATCTATTTGCCTGGGGGACAATGATGCCGATTAAATTGTTTTAAAAAAAATTATTTTAATATAATCTCTTAGTTTTTTTTTTTTTTCCCTTTTGTTTAATGTGTGTGGCCAAACCTGAAGAGCAGGGTTTCAGAGAACATTTGTCAGAATCTCTTTCACCTCCTGAGTGTTGTCATAGAATGTTAGAGTCCTAGAACCATAGAATAGTTTTGGTTGGAAAAGACCTTTAAGACCATCGAGTCAAATTATTAAATCACCATGTCCTGTGAATCACAAGTGGAGAATCACCTTCAAAGGGCTCAAAAATGTGTCTGGATTTTTTTATTTTTTGGGGTTTTTTAATGTAGAGCCTCCCTTCTTAAAGCAAGGCTAAGCTCTTCATGGAGGGTGTGGGAGGAGTGGTATTTTCACACCAAGGTAATGCTGTTAGGAGGCCAATCATGGTGGTGAAAATTCTGGGGCTTAACTCTCCTTCCTCATCTCCCCTAAGAAGCTTTTGACAATGCTTTACATTTTTCTGAAGTAGGCTGCACAGAACTACAATGGAGTGAGCGACCTTGCTAGAGCTCAGAAGAGTGGAGAGGTAGCCTTGGGTGGAGACAAGTGTGTGCCTTGTAAGCTATGGTCCTCCTTGTGCATCTGAGCAGGTTCCAGTAGGTTTCTTTTAGATGTATTCATTCATTTTGACAATGTAATTCATTTTGACACCCATCACCACTCTGTAAGAGCCCACTTTTTTCATTCGTCTTCACTGTGATTCCTTATCTTGCTTAGGAAAATGTCATGTGAAACACTGACCAGAGCCTTTCTGATGACAGCATGTAACATCTGCTGCTTCTCCTGTGCCCATAAGACCCATTACCCTGTCTTGGGAAAAAAACCTGAAACTGCAATTGTCTGATATAATTAATTCTGATAAACTGAAGATATGGAGCTAACACAGGAACCAAGATAATAACTCAAATCTGGAAACTAAGCAGAGACAAGAAGAAACAGCAAAAGATTTCATGTAGCAAGCACAGGTTAAAATAGTGGAAATTCTTGGAAAGTTGGAAGGTTACTACAGAAACTCTCTTAGAGTTATAGAGATCATCATGAGATCACATGGAGCAATCGTACTTGCTAGTACCTTGGTCTAGCTGGCTTTTTGTGGCTTGCTTTGCTTTTGCTCATTAGAAAATCTCAGCTGTGGAAAACTTGAACAGAAATCAAGATAAAGACCTGGAAACATTCAAAGTCAGGTTGGATGGGAGTCTGAGCAACCTAATCTAGTTGAAGATGTCCCTGCTTGCTGCAGAGAGGTTGGACTAGATGACCTTTAGAGATCCTTTCCAATTTGCTCTATAATTCTATAAAGCAGGACAAATGCCATCAACCTTACCAGTCCTTCTTCCTTCCTTCTCAGATCTTGCTGGGGTCAACAACACCTTTGCCATAGGGCTACAATTTCATATGAGATGCTCTGAAATTATTTTCCTTCTAGCCATACCCCATTTAGAGACACAAGTCCTGAGTAAGATAATGCTTCACCTTGCCAATTGCTCCATCAGTCTCCAAATAGCAAGCCCAGACACCTCCCAGCAACGAATCCTACTGTTTCCCTTCCCCCCTGCCAATCCATCTGCTTGCCAAGAGCAAGAAGAGCTTCCCTCTTTCCAGTGTCCTGCCACTCTAATTTAACAGATTTCTCACAAAGTCTAGACATTTCCCGAATTGCATGTAAAAAGCTTTGCCTCTGCTTCTGCCCCATTAATCCTGCAACTGCAAGCCCAACAAGGCTGATGTTCCTCCATCAGCTCTGGGTGAATTACAGCTTAAATGACAACCATGCAGCTCCTTGGCAGTGGCTCTATGCCCTTTGTTCCTGTATTTTTCTGGGTGGAAGGAAAGAAATTATAAATTCCTTTGAGGCTTCTGTCTGTCCCATTGCTGCAAAAATTAAGTGGTTGAGAGAATTCAATGCAAATTGAGTAGCTTCTCCAATAGATGGTTGATAGCAGCATCCTGCAAAGCGACTGAAAACCCTTTCTCTGAGACTCTCAGGGTGCCCCTGTTGATTGTGTCATAGATGTAAAAGATGAAAGAAGGCTAATGGGGCAATTAGAAACTCTTTTGGTGCCTCATTTACTTTCTGCAGAGCCTTCCTTGGCATTAATTTCAGTCTTGCTCCCAGAGTCATAAGTAGATCTATTTGCAATATATTCTTTTAAAATTTTCTATTAGATAAAAGATGATTTTTCCCTCAAACAAACAAAAAACCCATTATTTGTAATTTTCAAATTTTCTTGGATTTAATGATATCTGGAGAAGCCTTTAGAAAAATCCACCAACACTCAGTTTGCATTATTTATCTTTTCCCCCTCTCCTTTTCTGCTCTCCTTTGTCCTTTGCCTGCTGACAACAACAGCAAAAATTAAAAAAAAAAAAAAAAGCAAAAGCAAAAAAAAAGAAGAGAGAGAAGGAAGAGAGGAATAGGGGACGTCAACACAAGTTTTATTCACATTTATCAGTCTGTAAAATCAAGAAGTGAACAAAGCTACAGCATTGCTTTGGATGCTCATGGTCATCTCACTGGAAATGCCTCTTTTCCCCACTCATCACAGGATCACAGAATGATGGGATCACATGGGATCTCTGGAGGTTATTCAGTCCATGCCCCCTACTAAAGAAGGGTCACCTGAAGAAGGTTGCCCAGGTCTGCATGCAAGCAGGTGTTGAGAAGGAGACTCCACAAGTACTTTGGGCAGCCTGATCCAGTGCTCCATTACCCTCAGAGGAAAGAAGTTTCTCCTCATGTTCAGATGGAACCTTCTGTTTTCCAGTTTGTGCCCCTTGTTCTGTCATTGGGCACCACTAAAAGGAGTCCAACCTTGTTACCCTGGCACTCATGAGCATAGGTAAGATCCTGCTTCAGGCTGCTCTTCTCAGGGCTGAACAGCCCCAGGTTTCTCAGCTTCTCCTTCTAAGAGAGATGCTCCAGTTCCCTCAGCATCTTTGTGGCCTCCGCTGGACTCTTTCCAGTAGTTTCTTGTCTATCTTGAACTGAGTAGCCCAGAACTGAACAAACAATATTGCAATTGCGACCTTACTAGGACAGAATAGAGGGGAGAAGAACTCTCTTTGACCTTCTGACCACACTGTTTTTCATGCACCCCAAGAGACCGTTGGCCCTCCTCACCATGAGGGCTCATGATTAAATGTTAATAACTTAACTATTTATTCTCTTTACCATGTGCTTCATCCATATCTCCACCTTGTGATTTTGTCATCACTGCTGAATCGAATGCTTGGGGAAGGTTTTGCTGCTTTGTATTTAAGTCAGAAGAATGGAGAAGGCACCTTTGTGACACCAGATCAACTTAATTCCAGTACAGCAGGCATGTGATGTCCACCTTCTCATGCACTCTGTATCTTCTCTCACATTTGAAGGTTTCTCAAAAGCTGACCCCAAAAGGTAATGCAATCATTTGCCGTGTGACTCCACTCTGCCTCAACATTGAATGCTGTATCAGATTGCACAGGAAGGTGGTGGAGGCCCCATCCCTGGAGACATTCAGTGTCAGGCTTGATGGAGCTCTGAGCTAACCAATGTAGCTGAAGGTGTAGGGGAGTTGGACTAGGTGACCTTTAAAAGTGCCTTCCAACCGAGTGCATTCTATGAATCTATTCTATGTTTCAATGTATTTCCATCAGGAGATATGCATCGCAATGCTCTTGGCTCCTGAATGAGTGCAAAAGGCTTTGTCACCCAAAGGCGGTATTACTTTCACCCCCTTTATTGTTATTGCAAAGACATAAAAAGAAATAGTCACAGTACACTTTTTCTTAGCTGTTATAAGCCAACCATCTCCACCTAGCTCTAGGTCCCATACCATTGCCAGGTTTAGATTTCTCTCCCAAAGTGCATGGCCTTTTAATTGATGTCTTCACTTTTTTTTCCTGTGTGGTTTCTCCACACTTCAGATATCATTATTCAGCTCACTTCTTATCACTTTCCTTTGTCATCACAAGTTATTACACTGTGCTTGGGTTTCTAATCAGCATTTTCAGGTTGCTCACAGGATGAGGTGTGTTGTGCTTTGCCAAACATCTTGAGCAATGGCACTGAATTTTGCAATCCTGTGTCACTGAGGAGAAACAAGTAGACTGCTACCTAACTTGTCAGGCTTTTAGGATTAATCCTGACTCCTAGCTCTGCAGTTTTTCTTGGAATGCTCTCTCTGTGTCCACCAAAGGGAAATTCTGGTGATGCTCTGCAGAAATGTTCAAGCTGGACCTGTCACCACAGGTCTTTTTTTTTTTTTTTTTCACATGAGCTCAGCATCTCAACTGCAATGCTTGTGCAGAGCACCAGGAAATATTTGGTTTGTTTGCTTATTTTGTTATTTTTTTCCTCATCTGCCCTCCTATCAGGCTTCCTGAGTCCCTGAGAAGTTAAATCCATTTGGTGTGCAATGTCCTTATTGATTTCTGTACCAGAGTCCAATCCACAGTGGCCATTAGGATTCAGATATTAGAATCATAGAATTCATAACCGTGGAATGGTTTGAGTTGGAAAGGACCTTAAAGGTCAGCTAATTCCAACCTCTTTGCCATGGTCAGGGATACCTTCCACTAGACCAGTTTTCTCAAAACCTCATCTAAACTGACCTTAAACGCTTCCAAGGGTGGTGCATCTCCAGTTTCTCTGGGTGACCTGTTCCAGTTTCTTACCAGCCTCACAGTGAAGAATTTCTTCCTAATATCTAATGGTGAGTTTTATGGTGACTTTCTCTGCCTGACCACCCTATGCTTCTCTACCTGATGTTGGCATCAGGAAGGCTGAAAGGGTCCTGGGCACTGAATAAGCATAACGTGGCCTATCGATGAGTGAACATTCCTACTTTGTCCTTTGCAGTCCCACACCCTGAGGAGTCTTCATCTCTGGCTAGGTCCAGCTCCTGGACTCCTCTTGCTCTTTGATGGTTCAGTCAGTGAGTATGTGTAGTGGGAGGAGGAAGATACCCAAAAGATGAGCAGTTGTAGCCATTAAAAAATGCACTAAGGTCTTTCCAGTCCTACTTTGGAAATCAAGGTAGACCTTTAGGATGATCTCAAATAGGGATTCACACATGGAATTCTTCCACACGGTGGAAGCTCTTGTGTCCCTTCTGCCAACAGCCGAGACCTTTAATCTCATATTCTCCAAAGAGTGGCAAGCTTCTAGAGGATTTCTCTTAATTACAAATAAAACTTTCCAGGGTAGGTAGCCTTGCTGTGCTTTCAGTGCTGTTTAATATCTTCATCAATGACAAAAGGGGGTTGGGTTAGACAATCTTTTTTCCATGATTCTATGCCACTGGGAAAACCAAGCAGAGATGGCTGAGTCAATGTGTGACCATCACATGGGAAATGTACAATTGGAAATGTATTTGAAAAGCTGTTTTGAGCCCAGTCCTTGTTTTTATTTGCATTGATAGAAGAAAATTGTGGATATAGAAATTGGGGTACTTGTCTCTGCTTCTATACCAACCCAAGATTGTGTTTCCTTCAGTCAAACTCCACTGGCATAATGTCAGATTGCTATCTTCTACATGCAGATTACCTGGTGAAGGAACATTCTTTAGAGAAGCCTGTAAGCCCAGCTCCAGCAGATCACTCTTTCCATCAGCCTAACAACCTTGTCTGTGACAGCTGGTGCTCATGAACATGTAGGGTAAGAGCATAAAACGGGAGGTATAAAGAGATAATATCTTACATTTCCTGGATTGGAAGACATCTGATTAAATAAATATCTTGGTTAAAACAAATGGGGAATAAATTGAGTCAGCCAATCAACACAGACAGTGGACTGCAGGCCGTGATTCATCTGATCCTGAAGCAGATTTATTAAAAAGGTTAGGTGAGTCATTCCTTAACAATGTCCTTATCTCTGCATTAATTATAAAAATACCTTACTTTGATATACTCAGCCTTGATTCTCGAGACATCTGCAGCTACCTGGCCTGAGCCAAACTCAGGCTGGTTTGTTACTTCTTGAAGCTAGTGCAGAGGAATTGTTCCCCTTTTAGATATACAGCGGGAAGATGATGCCTGGGTAGCACATCTTCATGCGTTTGATCATTCCACAAACACTTTCTTACCTATTTTCTTTCCAAGGGAGCCTAAAACATCTGGGACAAACATCTCCAATGTTCTCTGGCCACTAGCCAGAATATTTTATCCTTCTTGACTGTGTTCTGGACCCTGGATAACCTTTGAATCTAGTTCTTTTGGAATTGTACCATTCAGATTCCTATGCACAAGGTTGTACCATTCAGATTCCTATGCACAAGGTCCCATCTGTGGCTGCCACTCTGTCCTGGACACAGGAAGTCAGATGTTCTTTTGGCTTTGTTGTTGTTGTTGACTTACACGTGATAAATTCACTCTAGCTGTTCTTAAACACTTTTGTCTTTCATACTTTCAGAGTTTCCAGGAGGACTTGCTCTGCAAATCTGAGAGTATGGTGACTGCCATATATGCTACCTAGATCCAACTTTTTGCATTTCTTAAAGCTGCTTGTAGACATCAAATAATCCTCTGATTGCCTTGACCTTTCATATATGCTAAAGAGTGTCCTCACCATGACATTGGTGAACTTGCTCAGCACCTTCAGTTATGTGGTCTCACAGACTTGTGTATATCCTGTTTGCTTAAGAAGCCTCCAATTCTCTCTTTCTCTAGGATGTGTAGAGGAAGGTCTGATGGTAAACATCAGAGTAAATTCTAGAACAAATAGATCACTGATTAGAGGGAGTTTATTACCTTGTATAGGTAAGGGAGGAGGGAGAGACAGTTGCCTCAGCTGGTAGCTTAGAGAGGATGAGAGGAAATGGCCCCAAGTTGTGTCAGATGAGTTTTTGGTTGAACATTACGAAAAATTGCAAAAGGGCTGTTAAGTCCTGGCCCAGGCTGACCAGGGAAGTGGTGGAGTCCTCATCCCTGGAAGGATTTAAAACATGAGTAGATGTGGTGCTGAGGGACATGGTTTAGTGGTGACTTAGAAGAGGTAGGTTACTGATTTGACTTAGTGATCTTTTGCATCCTAAACAGTTCTGTGATTCCCTTTTATTTCTAGCGAAGTTCCTGCTGTCCTTGCTGCCATGACTAAAACTGTCACCCTGTACCACCAAAAAAAAAAACCAACAAAACAAAACAAAACAAAACAAAAACCCCACCATTGTATGAANACAAAACAAAACAAAACAAAACAAAAACCCCACTGTTGTATGAAATAAATAAATAAATAAATGTAGTTAAATGAAAGACATGAGATCCCCACCATGAAATATGTATTGCCTCTGAGTGAGGAATGAGCTGCCCCATGAGTAAGCTGAACCACTCAGCTATATTTCACTCTTCCATTTGAACACTGCAGAGAACAGAGCTGGGGCAGGACATCAAGATCAGCATGTAAATAAAAAGTTTGGCAGCCATGGAGACCCAAGGAACTGACTTGCATAAAGAAAACAAAGGAAAACAAAACAAACAAATGAAACAAAAAAACCCAAGCCAAAACATACAAAAAACCCCAAACAAAAAAAAAAAANNGAGGGGGAGGAATAAAGAGAGAGAAAAAAAAAAAGAAAACCTTAGACTGGGTCTGTTGTGGTGGGTGACAGTTGTAGGATTATCTGGTAATGCCATGTCCCACTGTGGTGAGTTGAATGGGAAGAAGGTTAACTGAAAGGAAACAACTTCCCCTTACTACATGCTTGATGCTGACAGAGACCCAAAAAAATTCTTTGGGACATCATCTCCTTATGGCTTTGCTGACCTCAGAGAGAAGGTGCTTTATGGCAAACGTGATTTTTGCATCTCCTGCTCTGAATTTTATCCAAATATGATGATGGGACCCTTTGAATCACAGACCTACAGATGTGGAAACAAAGGTTATAGCCATCCCTATGGGTGATTCTTATAAGTGTTCAGGTTGTTTTGGTTATAAGAAGTCTTTTCTAAAGGACAGAAGCAGATTGCTTCCAATCATTTGGGCTGGAAGATCTGTTGACATAACTTTCTCTGAAAGAAGACTGTGCAATTCTGGATTTTGAGCACAATCCCTAGTACCTCCTGTTTTTCCAAGCATCTAATCCCTGCTTGATGTTGGCTATGTGATAAAATCTTATCATAACAAGGTTGTGTGGTGAGGCTGTATGGTAAAATTCTGTCCTGGCGAGCATAACCCTGAATGGAATTTGGTTTCATCTTCTCTTGGAGTCTTTAAAACTCTTGCTTGCTCACCTCTCCCTATTCCTTTCAGAAGCAGAGAACTTCAGGTTATCTTTCCAGAGACTTTCAAAATGAACAGCACAAAAGTGTCATTTAATTAACAACTTGCCACCATCAGCAAGAGTTAGTTTTAGCACAGACTAATTCATTTTGGAGTTGGATATTTCTGTTACAAGTAAGGCAGCACTGAACATGATCTACAGTGCTTGTAAATTTTACTGGCAATAATTTCTAGTATTCTTTGAAAATCAATTCCAAATTCTATTAGTTTACTCCCCTCTTCCTATTCATCCCCCCTCCCATCCCCCTTCCCTTCAAATTTAGATCATGGTACCTGCAATAACTTTAATCCATTACCTGAATAATTCCAATTATCATTCCACACTTCTTTTATGATCTTTAATTTTACTGCTTTTTTAAATCCCCATAATTAAAAGGTAGAACCATTTCCATGGTAAGTTTAATGAGAAAGTGGAGGCTAAGGAAGCTTGAGAAGACTCAAGTGTGGGCAAACCCAACTTTTGCAGGTGGCTGTCTTCACAGAATCATAGAATTCTTTTGGTTGGAAAAGATCTCTAAGATTGTTGAGTTCAGCTGTTGACCTAACACCAGCATAGCCGTTAACCCATGTCCTGAAGTGTCACATCTACCCATGTTTTGAACACTTCCAGGGATGATGACTCCAACACTTCCCTGGGTAGCCTGTTCCAACGTCTAACCACTCTATCTGTGAAGAAGTTTTTCCTAATATCCAATATAAAACTCCCCTGGTGCAATGTGAGGCCATTCCAAATGGAGCTACCTTCATCGGTCTTTCCCACCCATTCCTCTGTCTCGTCTTGACAATGTCTCTCATGCAGGTGCATGGGAAATTTGCAGGTAGATGTGATTGTTGGAAGGAAGGATGTGGGACAAGCAGTGCTGCACCTGCTCTGCTTTCTCACAACAGGAGACCAACCATGCATGAAGAATGGTAATTACCTATTGTAAATCAAGAAAAACCAGTCTGATGTATTGTTTTTTTATTACCACTCCCCCCCACCCCCCTGCCTTTTTTCCTCCCTCCTCTTCTTTTGGCAGGATTAATATTCATACAGATGTACATGGAGATGTGCAGATGGAGAAAAAAGGTTTTTAGTAATGCTGCAGGAAATTGAACATGGTTGTTATTTATAACATGGTTCTCTCAACACCCCAGACAAGATGGCAACTGGTGTCCCAAATGGTGCAGCCTATAAGCCAATTCACATCTTTTCACTCCTGATCAGGGCCTTCAGTGACAAAGATATTATTAAAGGCTATTTCCAAAACTACTTTAAAAGATAACCACTTTGAGGAAAGAGATGGTGATGAAGTTGAAAAAAATTCAACTTATGGCTGTGGGGGCATTTGTACTTTGTCTTTTGCCAAAGTCCAGCCAACATTGCAGAGTCTGGCACACTTCTGTGTTAACCTTGTCTTTGTCAAGGCTTTCAAAACCGTCTTCCACAATTCTGAAGTATTTCTAAAGAACTGAGTCCCAAGAGTACCTGTTTATTCCCATTGGCTATGAAAAGCATTTTCACTAATAACTCAGATGCAGAAGTGTCTCCTGTATTCCTATAAAATCAGACAAGATTAGTCCTACCTTAGGACGCTATGAAAGAGAAATTACTGAAGCAGCTACATGGTGATGGAGATTGAAATGGCTGATGACAGTAACAGGGGCCACAAGCTGGTAGAAATAACCAAAAAGCTGGAAGGCAAGGAGAATGTTTCACAAGAGCCATGAGAGGGGCAGAAAACAACAGTCATGGCAATGAAAAAAGGCACCCTGCTGTATTTTAATCATAGAATTATCAAACTGTTTTTATTGGAAAACATATCTAAGATGGAGTCCAGCCATCAACCTAACACTACCATGCCCACTAAACCATGTCTTGAAGTGCCATGCCCACATGTTTCTTAAACACCTCCAGGGATGGTGACTCTACTGCCTTCCTGGACAGCCTATTCCAATGCCTGACCATTGTTTTAGTCAGCAAATGTTTCCTAATATTCAACCTAAACCTCCCATGGCACAATTTCAGGGCATTTCCTCTTGTTCTACCACCTGATAGTAGGGAGAAGATATTGACACTCACCTCACTGCAAGCTCCTTTCAGTGTGGTCTGGACATGTGTAGCTTTTGGCTGATAAAGACAGAGCAGTGTTGAGAATGTCTAGCTTCTCTTGGCCTGAGGGATGGACAGAAACACATCTGTGCAACCAGGTTTGTGTTGCACAGAGTATAATTCCCTCATGTTGAAGTGTTTGACTCAAAAGCTGTTCCAAATGAATATTTTGCACCACAAAGCACTTCAAAGGAGAGAAAGTCAGGCCCTAGAAGACACAAATCTGCAGCCTTGTTCTTGGTCCATGAGGCTTTCTTGTCCCACAGGTTTCTCCATGCCTCATTCTATTTTCTTGTGTAGAAAAGTCAATGTTTCCCCTTCACCCCCTCCTTCAGCTCTGCTGGTCATGTGAAATTGCTTTCAGAGCTTGCTCTAGGGTGAAAGTGCTTTGTAGCTTTGTAAAAGAGTCATGGGGCAAAGCACAAAGAGTTTCAAGGAACAAAGAACCAGAACAAACAAGCCCATTTTCATATCTGCTGTTGAACGTCTTTCAGCCTTCAGCCTTGTTATTCTTCCACTAGAATTGGAAAAACCTGCTAGAAGAAAGTGTGCTTGCTCTTTGACAGTTAACAACATATTATTTAGACTGATACAGCAATTCTTTTCTCCCCTTAATAATACCACTTTGCATTTATATAGTAGTTATGTATGTATTTATACATATATTTTTGCAGTAGATAGCTAAACTTGTTTTTTCAGGAGGCTCAGAAATAAAGTAAGTGTGATGTTCAACACTTCTGGTATTCAGTAACCAAGCAGATCTTTGATCTCAAACACAGTTAAGAGGTCTGCAAAGAGCCTATCTGCCAAGAGAAATAGAAGGAACATTTAAATTCCTCTTCATCTACGACAGTACTGGGGGTAACAGGATCTATTTCCCCAGTCACTGATTCACAGAATTTCTAAAAAATAAATAAATAATCCAAAGCAAAACTACTCACGTGCTGATAAGTGTATAAGGACTACAAAGCCTTTCTGTGGGACTATTTGCAAACCTGGTGTCACATATTTTAAGGAGTGAAGAAAATGGGAAGAAAAACCCAGAAAGGAAATAAGAATAGCAGAAGGAATATGGGACCATAGAGTCATAGAATAGTTC
Organism: Eubucco bourcierii; assembly: GCA_013396675.1. Lineage (NCBI taxonomy): Eukaryota > Metazoa > Chordata > Aves > Piciformes > Ramphastidae > Eubucco > Eubucco bourcierii. The sequence continues at coordinate 109,243 of VWZE01004433.1, forward strand.
TGATTGGAAAAGACCTTTAAGCTCATTGAGTCCATCATCCCAGCACTGCCTAATCCAAGGACAAATGTGTCCCATGACCAAAACCAGACAGTGCTGAAAACCCACCTTTGAATCTCCGGTGTGAAGGAAGTACTCTTTCATTGCTTCTCCTGTATTTGGGAAATGGGATATTCTCTGAAACAGCCAGAACTTTACCAAAGAAGACCATCAAGGCTGGGCCAGCCAGTAGATGAATGACATGTTCTCTCTATGAAACCCTCTTCCTTCCTAAAGGGAAGGGAAAGTGAATAAAGGGAATAAAGGAAAGAGACTGCTGGGTTGGGAAAGAAACTAAACCAGCTTTAGTGAAAACAGTAACAATAGCATGAAACAGATACAAATATGTAAAACTGATAGTGAACCCAGCTGCCCAGATGACATTGACATTGCTGTCACCACTGATGCTGGACAGGCACTGGAGAAGTCCCAGACTGCATTCAGTGACTGATGGGAACCGGATTCAGGAGCTGGATTCTGAAACTACATTGAAGGCAGAATGGGCAGAGTCCTCCTCAGATGCTGACCATTGAAGAAGAGGCTTCACCCTGGTGATCTCTCAGCTTTATCCTGGGACATCCATGGGATGGAATCCCTTGCTGGTCAGTTTAGAGTCACCTGTTCTGTCCGCTTCTCCCTACCAGTACCGCCTCTGAGCTCCTGCACCCCAATGTGGGGCACAAGATATGTCAGTGTACCTGGTCAGCACAGGAGCAAGTCTAAGCCAGAGCCTTTCTGCAGCCTAGTCCTTGGCAGGAACTCCTTGCATCAGCATTCTCAGTGACAGAAGCAGTCATGATCTGTGCAAACCTGCCCTGAACTTCAGAAAGTGCCCTCACTGATCAGAGACTGAACTGAGAAGCCAAATCACTGAACAGAATTAGTTCTATTCTAGCTCAAACCAGGACAGTGACACTCACATCTGTTGACTGACCTTCATGGAAAGTGATCCAAAATGCTCATCTGCTGGTTAGTCAAGTTCCTTCATTCATCTGAGCTTTGGAAAAATTGAGATGTGTATATTGTGCAGTTTGTGAGCAGTACAGAACTAGGAGCTAGGTTTCCTGAGGCTTTCATTTTCCTGATTTACCATTAAAAGACTGGTACAGTGGAAAATGTGACTTTAGGGTCAAGTAGCTAGAACTGGACTTGTGAAAGGTGAAAGTATCTGCTTGTCAGGTAGATGAAATACAAATATGTATGTAAGACACATACACTCCTATAATCCAGCTCATGCCTTACTCAGAGGTCTGCAAGTCTCCCCCAGTGACAGCTCAGGACTCTGCATGGTAATTATTTTTCCCCTTGGAAAACTAATCCTGAAGAGATTTGACTGTGACCAAATATTAAGTATGTGACGGTTTGGGAGTTCCCCACCCCCCCACACTTTGTAAAATGACCCAGACTAGCACTCAGTCGGCTGGAAGTTAAACGATGAAGCTCTATTTACAGCTTTGCACAATGTACAGCAGATATTTACACTATAGACAGAATATTTACAGAAATATACAAGTAAAAGGTAATACAGAAACACAACTCCCCTCCCAGAAATCAGAGACCCCAGGAGGGGCTCCCAACCACCCTTCCACCTTCTCCCCACCCCTGTACCTTACCCCAAGGTTTGCCTTACATGCAAGGTAAATTAGGAGGATCAGCCAGGGAGGTTAGAAGAAAAGTGGTTAGTGAGGATTAATCAGCAGAGGAGCCAGAGGCCAGAAGCTGCTAGATCCCACCAGCAGCTCCTGTTCCAGCAAGCGACAGAGAGAGACTGACTTATCTATTGTTTTGGTTAGTACTCCCAAACAATTCTCCAGCAAGCGTATGAGTGAAGTAGACATCATGATGTTTTCCTTTCCCAGCCTATAGTGTAATTTTGTCTATTAAAATATTCTAATTAGCCTCAAACCAGCACACCAAAATATAACTATGCTGAATTGTTTGAGAAGTGAAGGTAAACCACACATTTTAAGCACACATAGAAATACCACAACCACACACACAGAGTCAAGTAGCAGTAAGTAGTAGCTATGTTTGAGTTTAAAGTCACCTTCATGGGTAAGAATGTTCAGAGACTCTTCCTTTCCCTGTGGGGTCCACTTGAGCTAAGCTGAATGATGCAGGTTCTTCCAATGCCACCTCTTTCCCTCATTATAGGGACCTGCAGCCCATGGCAATGAGTGTTACTAGTAAGGCTTTACAGAGGATCTGGACAGGTTGTATTGATGGTCCAAGAACAATGATTCAGAGATTCAATAAGTGCTAAGTCCTGCACTTGGACCACAACAATCACATGAGTGCTCCAGACTTGGGGAAGAGTGGGTAAAAACTGCCTGGTGGAAAAGGACCTGGTTGTAATATCTGGCTGAAGATAAGCCAGTGTGTGTGCTCAGGTGGCCAAGAAGGCCAACAGCATCCTGGTCTGTGTCAGAAACAACAGGTGAAGGGAAGTGATACTACCCCTGTACTGGGCACTGGTGAGGATGCACCTAGAATACTGAATTGACTTCCAGGTCCCTTGCTACAAGAAGGACATTGAGGTGCTGCAGCACGTCCAGCGATGGGCAACAAAGCTGATGAAGGGACTAGAGCACAAATCTTGTGAGGAATGTCTGAGGGAACTGGGATTGTTTAGTCTAGAGAAAAAGAGGCTGAGGGGAGGCCTTCTTGCTCTCTACAACTCCTTGAAAGATGATGGTAGTGAGGTGGTCTCTCAAGTAACAAGCAATAGGACAAGAGGAAATGGCCTCAAGTTGCACCAGGGGAAGTTGAGATTGGTAAGAAAAAATTCTTTTCCAAAAGTGTTGTCAAGGCCTGGACTAGGCTACCCAGGGCTGTGGTGGAATCACAATACCTAGGGGTATTTAAAGGCTTTGTAGATGTGCTACTGAGAGATATCATTTAGTGGTGACCTGGCAGTGCTGGGTTAATGGTTGGACTTGATGATCTTAAAGGTCTTCAAGCCAAAACAATTCTATGATTCTATTTTATTAGTTAAAGGTGTCCAAGCTCGCTGCAGGAGTATTGAACTAAATGACCTTTAAAGGTCTCTTCTATGCCAGAACATTCTATGGTGCTATGATTTTCAATATATTCCATGGAAAAGCCAGTTTACTTTGTATTCAGGAAGAGTTCACATCTCTGGGGCCAGATTCTGCAACATGCTGAGCATTTTCAGTCTCCAGCAAGCTGTGAATACTCTCCACTGATAGCTTTCTCTTCTCCTGCTAGGAAAAGACAAACAATCCCAGAAACCATATAGAAAAGTCTTCAGGTCTTTATTTTAACTTGGAAAGGCTAATTTTCTTTGGAAAGACTTCATCCTTCCTTGAATTATTTTCCTGCACAGTCTTTTCTGGGTCAGTGATCCATGTGGAAGCAGGACAGCAATGTGCTCCTCATTTTAGCTGTAAGTTTGTTGGGAATTCTACTTGTTCTGAAAATGGCAACCTTGCACAAAACACTCTGGAGCTAGTCTGAAAGCTGCTGAGTTTCTTCTCTCATTGGCTTGCTTCCAACCACAGCAACCACCTTCACTCCTGCTCTATTTATCTGCTTGTGGTTCCATCCTGTGCATTGTCCAAGGGAAGAGCTTTCAGGTCTGATCTAATCCTGCTTCACACCCAAGAGCTTCATCTCACCTGGCAGGTACTGGGAATCCAGCCAGGCCAGGAGGTACCAGGCTTGAACCAAGGCTCTCCCAGAAGTGTGATTCTGCAGTTGAAAGAGCTGTGTGAGGCCTTGAGCATCATGTGCTACCATTACCACTCCATCCTGTCCCTTTGAGACTGTTTCCTCTTGATTACCTCCTTAAATCAATACTAATGGATTTTTTCAGAACTTTTTTTTTTTTTCTTTTCTCTTCTTTAACTCTTTTCCCACCACCCCTCCCCAACACTCTTTGTCTCTGGTGACTGGAGTCCTTGCCAGCTCCTCTGCCTTGCAGCAACGCACAGTTTCAGCACAGGACTGTAATTTATACAATTCCTCCTGCTCTCTTTGCTTAATTGTCTCATTTGTAATATTCCATCCTCTTTCCTTTTCAAGCCATTCAGAGTACCCAGACTGGTTAAAATAAATATGTATTTTTAATTTTAAGCATCCTAATTTAATTTTGTAAATGTAGGATAACTATTAATCAGGACAGTGTCTGAATCCAAGGCACATCAAGTCTCAGACAGCAAAACAGTTTCACACTCCTCCTGTTATGCTCTTTTTTTTTTAACATGCTAAACTCTGAAAATCTCTGAGTGAGGCTCAGGTGTTCAGAGGATTTTCCAAACTCTCCCAATGCAATTAAAAACTGAGGAGAAGAGAAGGCAAAGTGGAAGATGGGGACAGGCATTTCTGTCAAGGTCAAGAAACAGCCTGGTTTTAGGTGTCACTTAGCAGAAGTTGTAGTAGTGTCACTTAGTGGAATACTTAGGGTCATAGAATCATAAAATGTTTTGGGTTGGAAAGGATCTTTAAGGTCATCTAGTCTGACCCTGCTGCACTGAGCAAGGACATCTTTAACTAGATCAGATTGCCCAGAACCACATCCAATCTGAGGTGGAATATTTCTGGGCATGGGGAATCTACCACCTCTCTGACTAACCTGGGCCAGTGTTTCACCACCTGCATTCTAAAAAAATCTCTTCCATCTAGCCTAAATCTCCCTTATGTCCTGCTGCAACAGATCTTGCTGGAAAGACTTTTCCCATCTTTCTTATAAGCCCCCTTTAAGTATTGAAAGGCCGCAAGAAGGTGTCCCTGGAGCCTTCTCTTTCCCAGGCTGAACAACCTCAACTCTCTCAACCTTTCTTCATAACAGAGATGTTCCAGTCCTCTGATTATTCTTGTGGCCCACTTTGGACCCACTACAAGATGTCATTCTTGTGTTGTGGACTCCAGAGGCGGACATAATGCTTTGGATGAGTCTCACCAGAGAGGAGTAGAGAGGCTGATGGTCACATTACTTTTGATGCACCCCAGGATGCATTTGGCTTTCTGGGCTGTGCACACACATTTCTGGCTCTCATCCAGTTTTTCATCCACCTTTTGCTTGCTTCCCAAGGGTCTCCTATGAGTCACCTCTGATACTCCTATCCCCACTGCTCCTCATGCCTTGTCTCCATCACTGCTTTTATCCCATCCACTTCAGTTAAGACCCCAAACAACTGTTTTAATTGCCCTACCACTACCTAGTGAATCACTACCAAAATCCTTCTGCCTGTGTCTGTTTCAAACTGTATCAAGACCTTCTGTAGAATTCTTTCCCTGTCTTTCACTTCCCAGTTGAGACTTCAGGTTTTCTGATGCATATCCTAAAGCAATCCATGGGCTGCTGCCTGTTTCACCCCAGGGGGAAATATGAATCTCCAGGGAAGCAGTAATTTATAGCCACCTGAAAGCATTCTCAGGAAAGTGCAGAACTTCATAAGATTACAGACATAAAATTATAGAAGAATTGTACACACTGCTGGTGAAGATAAGATTTTCTAAGTCACATTGTAGACATCCTTCTCTGGTGGTCCATGGCTTCCACTCATCTATCAATTATAAGCCTACTGTGCCTCAGGATACCAGACTGGTGCTCTGTGACCATTTCTGTATGCAGTGAAATTAATGCATTTTCTTCTGTGCACTAATATCAAACAAGGCAACACACTCAGCCCATCCCTACGCTCCTGCTCCTTCCACCTGCTTCATGCTTAAACTCCTCTAGCTATTCCCTTGGTAGATGACTTCTCACCCCACAGCATAAAGGGCCTTCAGGAATTTGAATCACATCAGTCCAAGGCTGCAAACCATCCAGATGCTGCTCTCTGGAGGCTCTTAGGTGGAAAGGTGCATTCCTGCCCCATCTTGAAAATTCCCTTTATAAATGATTGCAACTGCAAACAGAGAGAGTGAGGACCAGAAGAACTCCATTGATGTATCATACACTTAATGCTCTTTGCAGAGGGCTGGGTGGAAAAGTCAGACTGAGTTGTGAGGAAACCTAGGAGGATACAGCTCCCTCTCCACAGCTTCCATTTCTTCATCCGACAACCCTGAATATTCGTTTATCCTTTCCCTTGTTTCCACTGATGTGAGAAGTCAGGAAGATGCTAAAGCTGGGGCATAAACTGAGGTCTCCAAGTGATGATCATTTGATGGTTGTTCCTTCTTTACTAGGACATACTCTACTCTTCCCCTTCCCCTCTCCCCACTTTATGATTTGCCTTTCTAATAGTAAATCTCAGAGCTGAGTTTCCAGATGTAGCAGGCTAAAAATATACACCTGGGATGCTTCCAGCTGGTTTCTCAAGGTCTCCCTGAAGCTGTTACTTTGCAGTGGCAGTGCACCCCATTGTCTCTGAGAAAACAAAGTCTCAAATGGACTGAAGAACTTAAAGTTGACAGCAAGAATTGGAAGGATGCTCATACAACTCACCAGCACCCAGCATCTGACCCCTTTAACAACTTTGAGTGGGCTTTCCAGCATTCAGGAGGGGGTTTGCTCCCAAAGACCTTTCCTGGACATTTGGATGTGTGCAACCCAGGAGGAGGTTGCAGATTGCTGCTGAACTGTGGCAACTTCCCTGTGTTTACTCAGCTTTATTCTAAACCTGTAAAATTGTGTGTCAGTGCATGATCCAATGAGACAGGAAGAAATTTAGACCAGAAACTAGAAGATTTCTCTTTGCCAGAAACTGCCAGAAGGCTCCAGTACTTCTCTGTGCCTCAGTTAAATGCTTTAGGAGAGTGACTACACCCAGACAGGATTCAGAAGTGTTTAAGCTTTGTGAAGTTGCCTTCGGATGAACACAAGATGCATGAGAGGTCTGTAGTGTTTGTTGCAGGGGTTATTGAAGGTTACATCTATGCAATCCCAAAACAAGATCCTCTAAAGTGATTAACCCTGGTGCTGATCTTAGGGCTTCTTCTTTTTTCCTTGGGGGAGGACAGCATAATGACCATAGAATCATTTCAACTGGAAAAGACCTCTAAGATTGTTGAGTCCAACTACCAACCTAAGACCACCATGGTCATTAAACCATGTTCCAAAGTGCCACATGTAAGGTTTGAGGCTTTAGTTCTCTGTGCTGTTGTGCATGTGAGTTAGGATCATAGAATCATACAATTGTTTAGGTTGGAAGATACCTTTAAGATCAGCATATCCAACCATTAACCTAGTGCTGCCAATTCCACCACTCAGCCGTGTTCCTAAGCACCACATCTGCATATCTTTTAATCCTTCCAGGGATGGTGATTCCAGCTCTTCCACAGGCAGACTGTTCCCCTTTACAATGCTTATGGGGAAGAAATTGTTCCTAATGTTCAACCTAAACCTCTCTTGGTACAACTTCAGGTCATTTCTTTTCCTTCTGTTGCCTGTTCTTTGGAAGAAGACACTTAGAACATCTTACAACAGTTGTAGAAAGCAAGAAGCTCTCCCCTAAGCCTCTTTTCCTCCAGGCTGAACAATCCCAGTTCCCTCAGCTGCTGTGTCTGTACCCCACTATGAGCATGGTGGCCACTTCATTTCCTGCAGATGCTCCTAAAGGGGTTTGTGTTAGCAGGATCCTCTGGTTTGTGGGCATGACACAGGGACACACAGAAGGATCACATCTAGGTATGGGTTTATAATATCTAGGTATGAGTTATCTAGGTGATCTAGGTATGGGTTATAATATCACACAAACCCTTTTCAATCAATTCAGTCTGTTTCCAAGTTACAGTGGTCAGTGTGATGGCTGGGAGCAAGCGGTGGAGGGTCTAGACTGGCATGAGTGACAGGAAGCGGCATTCAGATTAAAAGAAAAACCACACAAAAAAGACCTTATTTCCCCCTCTTCTGAGTGTTTTCTGTAGGGCAGGATGACCTTAGTGCTCTATTTTACAGACTGTAATAATGGACACATTTTATCGAGTGCATGGGCAACCAGCCAACAGTCTGGTCTGGAGGTCTGAAGCCAAAGGGCAGAAAGGGCAAGTATCCCTGATTTTGTTTACTTCCACAGACACATCTTAGTGCTACAGGGACACTAATTTTTTCCTTCATGCTCAGGAGGAGCTGAACTAGAACTTGGCTCTTTTTAAATGGCTTTCTCTAAATAAGCTTTTCAAAACCCTAGCCCAGAAAAATGCTGTTTAGACCAGACTCTTACTAATCACATACAGCTCTAAGAAGAGAGAACTATTTTAAAAATACTCATTAAGAGAGCTGTGACTAATCTGAGCTGACCTAATTAACCCAAAATGTCCTGTGTGGAAATCATTGTGGACAATGAATAAAAAAAAACCCCAGGCTGAATGCATGTAAGTTTTGTGCCTGCACTTCCATTCCCAAGGATGCAGTCAGGTTCTTCAAGTGTTATTTCTGTATTGGTATTCGGTGCTTTACACTTTGCCAGTGGCTTCTTCCTGCAAGGAAGTTAAACGCTTTCACCTCACTGTGGAGAGAAAAGGGAAAAAAAATAAAAAAGGGAGGAGTTGTGCACTTGACAACAACAAATTTTCTTCTTTACATGTGGCAATATGAGAAGGTTTCATCTATGTGTGATGTCTTCACCAGAAAACGTTACCCTCAGCTCCACTATGAGTGGGGGAGGTAGAATCAGTACAGTCAGTGGAGCGTTGCAGAGCTGGGTACAATTCCTCTTGTCGTTAAGAATAGACATCTCAAAGTGGGTCAGTTGGACTCTGGAGTATCTAATAACTATTTTTCCCCCTCTGACTATACAATGAACCTCTAAGCAATGAGCTGTGGTATAGATTGCTATATGATATGCCTCACAAGATGGGTGAGATGAATCCTGCCCTAGATACCAGGGCTCAGGAACCCCTGGGCTGTCATGCTGAGGCTTACATCAGGAAGAAGCATAGGACTACTGGCTAGGGAGGGATTTTGTCCGTGAGGAACCTGGGTTAAACCTCACCAAGGGAATGGTAGGAAGAGAAAAGGAAGTTGAAAGGAAGTTGGAGCAAGGTGGGGTCAGTATCTTCTGTGATAGGACAAGAGGAAATTTCATTAGGGGAGGTTTTGGTTGGATAATAGAAAAAACTTCTTCACTGAAAGGTTTCTCAAACACTGTAACAGGCTCCCTAGGGATGTGCTGAATCCCCACCCCTGGTGGTGTTTCATAGAGGCAGAGATGTGGTGCTGACAGGCATGGTTTAACACCAGACTTGGTAGTTAAGTGATGGTTGGACTTGATGATTTTAAATGTCTTTTCAAACTGAAATGATTCTTTAATTCTAAGATCAGAGGGGTGAGGAGGACATTGTTTAACATGCTGCACAGTGCATTTTATATACCAAGAAGGAGAACTTGGAGAATCAATAGAGAGGTGTGAAAATAGCCTGAGAAAGTGACTTTCACAATATTCTATGTGATGAAGCAGAGATAAATGCCTTGGGGACGATGTGAGAGACCTTTGCCCACTGGTTTAGCAGCAGGGGTCAAAAAGGTGAGATTGTACATTTATTATTCAAGGCAAATCTGCAAAACCGAGGCATACCTTGGATGGGAGGATCAGAGTTAGCTTCAGTCTAAAGCTGATAGGCATACAGGATCTTTATCACAGTCAGAAAAATGGTGTTTGTCATGGACAGCAAGAAAGGAGACTACACAAAACAGTGTGTTGGTTTGGTGATATTTGGAATTTTCAGCTGAAGTGTGAAGGAGAGGGAGGAATTCCTGGGATAAAAATTAAATATTTGCTTGATTTGAAGAACCAATGGGATATTTATGAGTGTATGTCAAAGGCAAAGGATGAGATGTCCATTTGGAATGTAGCTGACAACGAGGAGTATTTTTATAGTGCCCTTGCATAAAGATGGCTGTTGAAACTGTGTCTGAAGATGAATTTTTATGGAGTGAGGTGGTGAGAAAGGGTCTTAAAACTTGCCCAAAACAAAACCAAACCCAAACCCAACCAACCAATAATATCAGAGTCCAAAACCAACACAAACCAAACTCTTAAAAACAGGAAAGATCTTCACTCTGTAGCAGTAAATAGTGCAGAAAGGAGACAGATGAGATAAAGACCCACAGATAGGCAGTCCCAGATCTGTCCATTCCCCAGAGATAAAGGACACATCAAGTGTAGAGTATGAACATGAACTTTAACTAATGTTTATTTTTCAGGGAGAAATTATTAACCAGGTTAAACCGATACAACTGCTATTTGGGCTTTCTGGCAGAAAATGCAGGCTGAAATTACTTTCCTTGAGAAATAATATCCTTGTTATTGAAATCACCAACTAGAGGCATTTGCAGTTGTGAGTTGTCCCTCCCTAGTGTAGGACAACACGATGAATGATGCTTGTTTGAGCAGGAAACAGTGGAGGAGACACTGTCTGCCACTACTGATGCATCACTGGTGTAGCCCTATAGTTATGGTTCCTGAAAATTTTTGGACAGATACTCTCAAATTATAAAGTCATCCTTCTCCTCCAGGCTGATACCTTTGCAGAGACATCACTGGCAAACAAGAGGACTTGGTTCCACAGTTAAATCATCCTGTTTTAAAGATGAGACTTGATCCTAGCCTGTGGACAGTGCTTACATATGAGCTGGATGTTTCCGAGTTGGGATATCTTGAGATAATTTTCTCCTTCAGGCACAAAATTACAATGGATTACTGAAAAGAAATCCCATTCCTCATTATGAAGAGATAGGAATGAGAAAGAGAATTGTGGATAAACACTTCCAACTTGAATCTGAGTGAGGTTCTTTTTGTTATTGTCCTCTTTCCCCCCCCAAAAAATGACTAGATGAAAGCACCTGTCAAAAGAAAACAGCAGGATGAAATTCTGGATAAAAAAACACCACATGCTGCCCAGTATAACAATAAGAGGTGGCATGTGCAAGGCTGTGTAAATTAAGAGATACAGCTGAGTACAATGTCAGGGCAAGAAGTAAAGCAGCACTTTTCTGAAAGATGCCAATCACCCCACCCCTGTTCTGGTGTGGAAAGAGGATTTGACTGGGCTGGAGAGTTGACAAGGAGATCAGTCCTGTGTCATAGACCAAACAGCACAGGGGGCAGACAGATTTCCCCTTTCTTAGAGCCTTATCCATTTTGCTTGACAATAACCTACGTAAACTCTGCTTGAGGAACAACTGACCACACCTCCAATACTGGGTTCAGTTTTGGGTCCCTCACTACCAAGACGTTGAGGTGCTTGAGCTTGTCCAGAGAAGGGTAATAAAGCTGGTGAAGAGTCTGGAGAACAGGTCTGGTGAGGAGTGACTGGGGGAATTGGGGTTGTTTAATCTGGAGAAGAGGAGGCCTTCGGGCTCTCTACAACTACCTCAAAGGAAGATGGAGTGAGGTGGGGTTTAGTCTCCTCTCCCAAGTGACAAGAGATAGGACAGGAAATGGCCTCAAGTTGCACTGGAGGGAGTTTAGTTTAGATATCAGGAAACATTTCTTTACCAAAAGGGTTGTCAAGTCCTGGGACAGCTGTCCAGGGGAGTGGTGAAGTCTCCATCCCAGGAGGTATGTAAAAGCTGTGCAGATATGGTGCTGAGGGACCTGGTTTAGTGGTGACCTGGCAGTGCTGGGTTAACTGTTGAACTCAATGATCTTACAGGTCTCTTCCAGACAAACTGATTCTATGATTCTTGGATTCTGTAGTGCTTAATTTAGTAAGAGAAATATTATTATTTCATAACAATGGTATTAATTATAATAGCTGGGTTCTTCAGCCTGTGTGAGAAATTATATGCTCTTAAGCCACACTTTCCACTTAGAAGGCAAAAAAAAAATTATTTTCCCCCAGACTGTTGGAAAGTTGTGTCTTCCTATTCTGAAAATGTGCAGTAGTTCTGGTTGTCTCACAGTTGTCCAGTGTTCACCTCCCTTACTGGGTGCAAGCTGTTGTCATTACAAAGGGGCTGTAATGTAACTGGCCTCAAGTTACACCAGGGGAAGCTTAGATTAGGAAAAAAAAGCATTACTGAATGAGTGGTCAGGGATTGGAACAGGCTGCCTAGGGAGGTGGTGGAGTCACCATCCCTGGGTGTGTTAATGAAAGGTTCAGACTTGGCACTTCAGGACATGGTTTAGCGGACATGGTGTTGTTGGGTTGATGGTTGGACTTGATGAGTTTAGAAAGATTTTCCAACCTTAATGCTGCTATGATTCAGTCATTCTGTGATGGCACTTGCTTGGATGGTATATTGAAAATATTTTTGCTTTCTTTAAAAGGGTAAATAAATGCAGAGAAATGGGACTGCACATATCCTGTGTTTCAGCTGTGTTCCTAGTCAGCCAGGGACTTCAGCTTGTCAAAAAGCCTAAACACATCCAGGCATAGGCAGCTAAATAATGTAACTGCAACTCCTAAAAACACTGTAAGAAAGCCTATAAATGCCTCTTTCTGGGATCCTTGTTCACAGAAACATCTCATCACATAGTTTTTGCCAGGTGACCTAAGGTGAGGCTGCTGAAAAATGTAAGCTTGTGGTGTTTTGTAAAGGTAGGACAAACTGGTAAGGATTCTATGCAATGAGATTATCTTTTTCCCTCTACTCATCAACATTTATCCATTTTCCCTTCCCTTCCCTTCCCTTCCCTTCCCTTCCCTCCNCACTCCTCTCCCTACCACCCACTCCCTCTCTTCCTTCTCTCCTGTTTTCCATGATTACTGCAGGAAGAAGTTGGATGCTCACCAAAGGCATTTATCTACTGGTGGGAGCCCAAAGATGAGATTTGGACTGGAATAGGTTGACTAGGGACATTGTGGATGCCCCCTCCAGTCCAAGGCCAGGTCAAACAAGACCTTGAGCAATATGGTCTAGTGGAAGGTGTCGCTGCCTGTGGTGGGGGAGGTTGGAATCAAATGATCTTTAAGGTCTCTTGCAATCCAAACCATTCTATGAATCTGTGATTCTATGACCAAAAACTTACACTGCAAGCTCTTTGGGGCAGGAACTGTTTATTCAGTGTATCCTATACAGTATGTCACATAGTGAGGCCCTGACCTGGTTGAGACTGTCATGAGTAATAAATAAATCAGTATTAATCATCGTGAGCAGCAGCCACCTTGGGATGAGAAAATGATTCATTACTCCAATCTGCTGAATTATTCAGTCTTCTGGTGCAAAAATGGCATGAAATATGAGCTCCGAGGAAGTGGAGGTTTTTAGTATGATAAGGATTTTATTCTGGTATTAGAGGTAAACTACAGCTGGCATTAAAAAAAAAAAAAAAGAAAGCTTCTCTCTGAAATTTGTGATGAAAAATGTGGGAGTATTTCTCTCGAATAACGTATTTCATTAAAAATATCCCTTCTTTTGTCTACACTTTTAGGGTATTTTTTCATTCTAACACAGAAATTGATCATTTCAACCTCCCCTGTTCAAAATAGCATTCAGCACCATGCAACACAAGGAGAATTTTAAAAGATGAAAAAGTTGAACTCTGAATTTTAATAAAGTGGTTTTTTTTTTCTTTCAAAAAAGGAGGTAAATATTTACTGAAAAGAATTTCCTTGTAAAATCTGGAATTCTCCTGCTGCTTGTAGAATGAGCTCCTAGGAGTAAGGGCTGTTTTGAAGGAATTGAGAAATACATGAATAGGAAAATTTAGAATACTTTCAATAGACAGGTATCAGGGAGTACACAGATGAAAGCTCCTATCTGCTGCACCAATCTCCCGAGGAAATTTCTGCAGAAGCTTCCCATTCAACCAAGAAAATGAGTTGCACTCAGTGTTATGATTTTCAGTTTCCCACTATGGATCTTCTGGAGCATCATGAGTCATGGTAGCACCTTCAATTCTTCAACAATTCTTTGTCCTCATAGTCTTATTCGTTTTGATAATGCCATGGAATGTAACCATAGAGTCATAGAACTGCTTCAGTTGGAAAAGACCTTTAAGATCATTGAGTCCAACCATTATCTGATTACTAAGTCTGGTGCTAAACCATGTCTCTTAGAACTATATCTATGCTTTTGAAAAACACATCCAAGGATGGAGATTCAACCACCTTTCTGGTGAACCTGCTCCAGTGTTTTACAACCCTTTTCATGAAGAACTTTCTCCTAATATGCAACCTAAAACTCCCCTGGCGCAACTTGAGATCATTTTCTCTGGTTGTATCACTTGTTATTAGGAAGAAGGGACCTACACCCACCTCTTTCCAATGTCCTTTTAGGTGGTAGTATAACGTGAGATGATCTCCCCTCCGCCTGCTTTCTTTCCACACCAAACAATATCAGTTCCCTCAACTGCTCTTCAAAAGACTTGTGCCCTAGACCCTTTACCAGGTCATTGCCCTACTCTGAACGTGCATCATCACTACAATGTCCTTTTTTTGTAGTGAGGGACCCAAAACTGAACACAGTAGAATCATAGAATCATAGAATGGTAAGGTTGGAAGGGACCTCAAGGATCATCTAGTTCCAACCCCCTACCATAGGCAAGGACACCTCCCACTAGTACAGGTTACTCAAGGCCTCATCCAACCTGGCCTTGAACACCTCCAGAGAGGGAGCATCCACA
>VWZE01004433.1:123805-145132 GCA_013396675.1 Eubucco bourcierii
AACTCTCTCAGCCTGTCCTCATAGGAGAGCTGCTCCAGCCCTCTGATCATCTTTGTGGCCCTCCTCTGGACTCGCTCCAACACTTCCATGTCCTTCCTGTGCTGAGGGTTCCAGAACTGCACACAGTACTCCAGGTGGGGTCTGACGAGAGCAGAGTAAAGGGGCAGAATCCCCTCCCTTGCCCTGCTGGCCACGCTTCTCTTGATGCAGCCTAGGACTCGGTTGGCTGTCTGGGCTGCATGTACTCAAGATGTGACCCCATCAGTGTTGAATATAGAGGATAATCACTTATTTGGTTCTGCTTCTCCCACTACTGATACAGACCAGGATACTGTTGACTTTCTTGGCCACTTGGGCACACTGCTGGCTTGTGTTCAGCTGGTTGTCAATCAAATGGCTATATGGTGTCAACCATATGATGGTTCATCCCTTCAAGTTTCTGGTGAGGGAACAAAGAGAGTAAGTTTTCACACAGAGAGATGTATAATTTAATGCAAATAAAAGTGAGGATGTTGTTCACAGAGATGAAAACAAGCAGTATGAACACCTTCTTTCTGCCAGTCCCCTTTTCAATAGCTAGGGCACTGACTTGGGCGACAGCTACCGCTGCTTTCAGCACTGCTTATCTCATACAGATAGGTTCACTTGTGCTCTGGTAGAAGATGGATTTATTTTGAGTGAATCATTGCATTTCTATCATTTGATTCTTGGATAATAATAATAATAATCCTGGCCATTTTGATATCTATTGCTAACTCTAAGATTATCTTTCTTGAGGGCACTTTTGACTAAACAATATTGGGTTTACTGCCAGTGTAGAAAATAAAACCACAGCACACAAAGAGCAATCTAAATTAAACAAACCCAACCAATAAAGTGCTCCAAAACCTTTACTTTATTGGAAGTATTTAGAGATGTGAATGAATTAGGATATTGGTTTTCCTGTCCACCCCAGTTCTTTCCAAAGACTGCCAGCAGGGGATACACCTTCAAGAATGTAAATGAAGGCCAACCTAATGAGAGACCATTAATATTATTAAATTACCCAGAAAACACTATTCATCACTGTAAACTGATTTAGCAAAGAAGAAACTCAACCAAATTACTGTAGGGTCCTTGGCAGTTACCCAATAACCCATGATGAATATGGCTAGTTTCTGACAGCTCCTTCACACTGATGCTGCTCTCAGAATCTCCCTAGCACCCCATCCTCAAATTTGCCTTCAGGAAGATTGTTGTGGCTCGAGGCAAAGTTGCATGGAGAGAGGAGATCTACTTTGAAGATGATGCAGAGAAATGGGCATCCCCTTGTCCTTTCTATTCTGCCAAGTAATTCCTCCTCACTTCTGCTCAGCAGATATAACCCTACCCACCACCCTCTTCCTTCAGACTGTTGGAAGCTGTGGGGTACAGAGTGAGGAACACAGCTATCCAGCTTCATCCATCCACTGAAGCCCAGATGATGAATTAGCACAGAGGTAGCAGACTGATTAACATAACTCATAAAATTCAGTGAACCCACAAAGCAGGGCAGGGAGAGGAACCCACAAGGGACAAAGAGAAACCTTAAATTAAAATCAGGCTATGTAAGCATGAAGACAAAGTTCACCTTCCAGCCTGGGTGAACACCCCAGCATCAATCAACCTGCTTTTCCACCAGAAATATGGCACGAGAGAGTGAATACTGAGGGGGTTTCTATCCTTGTGCTCTATACAGTTGGCTTTCAGCGGGTTGGGTTCCTCAGAACTCCCCTCACTGAATAGCCAAGGCAGTGCTCAGCGTGCCTGGTTCCGTTGGTAACACATCCGCTTGGAGAACACTGCACACCTGCATCCAGGTAATGGCCAGAAGCTTTTGTTTCTGAGATACTGACTGAAATGGTGGAGGGATCTTCTTGGAAATCTGCTACTGCTGCTTTTGGGAGTCTTAACAGATCAGTATGAATTTCTACACTAGTGGGTGGACAGATCCATCTTTTCCAGTTTTTATTTCCAGTTTCCCAATGGCCTCTGTGCTTTTCACAAAACATTTTTGCATTGAAAATTTTCCTATTTGGATTTTTCTCATTTCTCTGCATAGATCTAGTACACAAGCTTTTACTTGAACTTATACCCATCTAAGGTATAAGCTACAACATCTCTGAAGACTTCTGTGGCTGGGAAGCTGCCCAGCAGAAAATGACCTGGGAATGTTGGTCAACAGCCAGCTGAAGATGAACCAGCAATGTACCCAGGTGACCAAGAAAGTCAACAGCGTCCTGGTTTGTGTTAGATATAGTGCGACCAGCAGGACCAGAGAAGTGATTGTCTTCCTGTACACAGCACTGGTGGTATCCAGGCATAATTTGGTTTAGCTTGGGAAGGGTTTTAAAAACCAACTAACTGAAAATGCCTCTCTGTGATAATTTTAGCTGGGATTGAGTTAATTTTCTTCACAGTACCTGGTATGGGAACGTGCTTTGGATTTATGCTGGGAACAGTGTTGACAGCACAAGGATGTTTTAGTTACTGCTGAACAGTGCTCACACAAAGTCAAAATCTCTTCTGCTTCTCACTCCATCCCACCAATGTGTAGGCTGGAGGTGTATAAGAAGTTGGGAAGGACACAGCTAGGACAGCTGACCACAACTCACCAAAGGGACGGTGTGATGTCATGCTCAGCAGATAAAGCTGTGGAAGAAGGAGAAAGGAAAGGTCATTTAGAAAGATACTTTTCTTCCCAAGTATTAGCTACATGTGATGGAGCTCTACTCTTCTGCAGATGGCTGGACATCCTCCCACTGATGGGAACTGGTAAATTCATTCACAGAATCACACAGAATAACAGAATATCAGGGACTGAAAGGGACCTTGAAAGCCCATCCAGAGCCAGAGCAGGGTCACCTATACCAGATCACACAGGAACATATCCAGGTGGGTTTTGAATATCTCCAGAGAGGGAGACTCCACAACTCCCCTGGGCAGCCTGTTCCAGTGTTCTGTCACCCTCACAGGGAAAAAATTCCTCCTCATATTTAAATGAAACTTCCTGTGTCTCAACTTCCACCCATTGCCCCTTGTCCTGTCATTGGGCATCACCCAGCAGAGCCTGGCTCCATCCTCCTAGCACTCACCCTTTACGTATTTATAAACATTGATGAGATCACCTCAGTCTCCTCTTCTCCAAGCAGCACAGCCCCAGCTTCCTCAGTCTCTCCTCATAAGAGAGATGTTCCATTCCCTTAATCATCTTTGTGGTTCTGCTCTGGACTCTCTCAAGCAGTTCTATGTCCCTTTTCAACTGACGGGCCCAGAACTGGACACAGTACTCCAGATGTGGCTTCACCAGGGCAGAACAGAGGGGCTTGAGAACCTCTCTCGACTTATGTAAGAGGGAAGAGTTGGTTTGTGTTTAATCAGAAGTTACAACAGGCTGACAGTCACCAGGTTACTAAAAGATACAATCCAGGGGAAAGAGGAATTGCAAGTATGTGCATGAGCACTAGGGAAAGATGGCATGTAACAGATTCCAGAATAAAGAAGGAGCTCTCTTCTCCTTCATTTGGTCTTCTGGGTCATCCTGACCATATGTCACAGAATTCTGAACCCATTTCTACCAAGAGCCTAGGTAGCTGGTCAGGAACAGTACCAGTCTTACCACCACGATGGTGTGCTTCCCTGTGGTGATGCCTACCTTAAGAAGTGCCTGCCAGCTCTGCCATCTGCACATCTCAGGAGTTTTGTTGGTCAGCTGGATAGGATGAGTATAACCTGCTCTTTGATCAATAGAGTTACTTGGCATTTTTGCCATACACCTTGCTCTCTATGACTTTAGCTATCAGCATTGTAATTCCAAGTATACCTTTCTCTTTATGGTTTTAGTACGTGAGCTATAAAAAAGTGTTGAAACTGTACCCAGAGTGGGGTACCTCTGTGTGTGTGTGTTCCTTGGTCCCCAAAGAACCCATTGGAGCAACCTATTAACCACAGCCCTTCTAAAGTGCTCCAGAATGGCATTGGCTCTCCCAACCACAAGAGCACATTGCTGTCTCATGGTCAGCCTCCCATCAACTAGGACCCCCCAATTCCTTTTCACTTTCACTGCCTTACATGAGGTCAGTCCCCAACCTATACTGATACCCAGGGTTGTTCTTTCCCAGGTGCAAGACTCTACACCTGCTCTTGTTGAATTTCATTCAATTTCTTCCTGCCCAATTCCTTATTTTGCTCTGCTTGAATGTGCAGCTTTTCCTTTACCTTTTGAACTGTGTTCCTCTCAATCCAAAGTTTTTCTCACTGTTACAGTTCTCTTCCCAACCCCACCGATGGAGAGTGAATGATTGGGTGCATGAGGCTTAGCTGCTGGATGGGGTTAAACCGTGATGCTCTCCAAGCTCTCATATCCAGCTTGCTAACTAATCCTTGTGAACTGATGGGTTTAAACTGGATTGCATCTGGTGACATGTAGAAATGGTGTATATAATTCATAACAAACCATCTAGTCCATTTATCTGCTTAAAGTGGCCCACCAAGAGGTCACAGTTTTCTGAAGAACATCATCTTTGCTATACATTGCCTGCCACTATCTTTTGGTTTGTAGACACTTCATGGTCTGTGAGCTTTGAAGGTGTTTGCCTGTGCCCATTTTGGAACAACTGTTCTGCTTTTGTCTGTTCTTGCAGATGAAACCTTTCAATGTCTGGCTGGTGTTTAGATGGGAAAGTGCTTAGGAATTCTGGATGCCCTACTAAGAAGCCAAAGAATTTGAAGTAAAGAGCAAAAACAAAATGAGAAAACTAGCACCTATGTCTTATTAGTGAAGGGAGTCCAATTGCTTTTAATTAGTGATCCAACCCTCAGAATCATTGTTTTTGACAGCCTTAGCATTATATGTTGTTACAAGGCAGTGTTCTGAGTGGAGATTAGCTAGTTTAGAGAAGCAGAAGACTTACAATGCTAATTTTGCTGTTATTTAATAATGTCATAGGAATAACAACGATACTCTATTTTTTGGGGTCTATATCATTTTCTCTGAGGTCATGTTAACATAAACCAGCTCAGGTACAGCTACCATATGATAGATGTAACGTTTGTGCTGCTATCAAAAATAGCCAATATGATCTAATAATCTGAATATATCCACTCCCTTTGGGTGACTGTGTGGGACATCTTCAAGGTGGTGTTTCTAAGCAATGTTTGGCACTCAGACTGAAAAATAAACCAAGTATTGTGTTCAGCTTCTGCAACAAACAGCAAGCTGAGGAGATTTGACTTGCATTTGAGTGAATATAAATTTTTTACAAGGTTTGCAAGCAAAATGACAGATGTGAAGCCGTACACAGCAAAGATGTACAGGTCAGGACAAACTCCCTGAGACAAAAGGAGAATAGAAGTTAATAGGACATAGAAAATGAATAATTCTCCCTCCACGCCCCTTGATTTGTCAATTAATAGTCAGTTTTGGTCTGGAGGAATTTTGTGCTTGTTTGGAAACGTCTTATGGAAATGTATCTTGATTCTGATGTAGGAGAGTGTTTTCATTATCTCTGTAATGACTGCATATAACTAATTAGATAAAGATTCATAGACTCACACAAGCCTTAGAAGAAAAGATAAGAGAATAGGGGTCGTTAGGTCACTCTTTTTGAACACTTTCTTAAATTGTTCTGGTTCCTCCTACATCAAAACCAATAGCATATGTTTACTGGAAGCATCTTGCCTGAGAAAGCAAATACATTTGCTCTGAAAACATAAGGAGATGAGATTCTGCCCCTTCCCTCGTTTGTTTCAGTGATTAATCACCATTAATAAAGTATGTGTCTTTCCTCTA
Organism: Eubucco bourcierii; assembly: GCA_013396675.1. Classification (NCBI taxonomy): domain Eukaryota; kingdom Metazoa; phylum Chordata; class Aves; order Piciformes; family Ramphastidae; genus Eubucco; species Eubucco bourcierii. The sequence goes on from VWZE01004433.1 coordinate 129,615, forward strand.
ATCTGCATTTCTCTGTCTTGGGCTTTCAGCTTTTGGTATTTGCTTTGACTTCCTCTGCTAGATGAAAGAAACTTGAGCACCCACAATTTCCTCTGATACAGGTACATTTATGCCTCAAACTAGGCACTGCATTTGTTGGGCTTTTTTGATAAACAGCATGACCTCTTTATGTCTCTTTTAATAAGGAATCTTCCTCTACATCTTAACTTCTAGTGCAGTGTTTTCCAGAACCTCCAATGACCTTTTGAAGAGGTTGGGCAAATGAGTGACGCAAATTCAGCAGTACCAGCTTGACCAACTCTTATCTGTAAATACAGCGTTGCTTTCCAACTCACTTCTCTCTTGGTCATCCAGCCAAAGACTTCCTTTACAGATTCACAGAATCACTGAATGGTGGGGGTTGGAAGGGACCTCTGGGGATCATCTTGTCCACCTCCACTGCTAAAGCAGGTTTGCCTATGTCAGGTGGCATAGGAATGTGGCAAGGGGAGTTTGAAAGTTTCTAGAGAAGGAGAGTCTGGTCTAATGCTCTGACACCCTCAAAGGAAAGAAGTTTATGTGAAACCTGTGTTCTAATCCGTACCCATTGCCTCTTGTCCTCTCCCTGGGAATCATTGACGAGATTATCCCCATTCTCATGACCTCCAGTCTAGCTCTTTTTGAGCACAGAGAAGATCCCCTCTCAGTCTGGTCTTTTCAAGACGAACACTCCCAGGTTTCTCAACCTCTTCTCTTAAGAGAGATGCTGCAGTTTCTTAATTATCTTTGTAGCCTTCTGTTGTACTGTGAAGGTTTGGGAGTTCCCCGCCCCCCCACACTTTGTAAAATGACCCAGACTAGAACTCAGCTGGCTGGAAGTTATGGAATGAAGCTATATTTACAGCTCAGCACAATGTGCAGCAGATATATATACACTATATACAGAATATTTACAGAAATATACAAGTTAAAGGTAAAACCAGCACATGTACTCTCCCCAGTATTTCTCTCTTGAACTGGGGAGCCTAGATGTGGCCTCAGTAAGGCAGAATAAAGGAGAAGGAGAATCTCCATCAACTTCCTGGCCACATTGTACTTAATGCACCCACCACTGTCTCTCTTGGCCACAAGGGTACATTTCTGTCTCATGGTGAACTTGTTGTCCACCATCACTCTCAGGTCCTCCTCTGCAGAGCTGCCTTCCAGCAGGTCCCTCTCTCAGCTGTACTGGTGCATGTGGTTATTCATCCCCATGTACAGGGATCTGCACTTGCCCTTGTTGTACTTCGTGAGGTTGCACAACACTGTGTTGAGAGATGTCAGGACTGAACACCATTAAGCTCTCAAAACTCTGCTTGCAGTCCCCACAAGCTAGAAACCCACACTCTGCTCTGTAAGCACAGCCCATGTTCCTTGTGCTTGCCATTTGGTTGGATGCAGCTGTATCTTACTGGAATGGGCACAGCTGAGTGATGGGTCCAGGCTACCCAATACAACTTTCTCAGACCCATCACTCATCACTGTTTCTAAGCTTACAGCTTAGTGTTGTCTGAAAAATTAAGTAGTTTTATGTTTATTTTCAGACCACTGATGAAAGCAGAGGATCAGTGCTGATCTCTGGAGAATCTTGTTAGAAGCAGATCTATCAAACAATCATTTTCCACTGTCTGTCAGTCAAGTGTCTTCCAATCCATTTAACATGGTAATGATATTGTTTGGGTCTGGGTTTTAATGTCAATCACTTGAATCTTCATCCATGGAAACATGAAAAACCTGATGGGGCATGGCCCAAGGTAACCTGCTCTAGCTGACCCTGCATGAGTGGACTGTTGGACTAGATAATCTCGAGAAATTCTTTCCAACTTCAGTGGCTCAGTTCTGGGTCACTAAGCCAAAATCCTTAAGGGTGCCTGTAGTTTCTTCCAATGCACTTCCAGGCAAAACCCTGAAAATCAGACTGAGGTTTTTTTTATAACAGGGCTTCTTTCCCACAAAATCTTGTTGACTGACACTAGCTTCTGTTCTTCACCTGCTAACAGGCATATTTCAATATTGTGTTTGGGTTTGATGTCACGTTAAACAGTCTATAATTTCAGGTCTGCCCTTTCAGGATGTGAGAGGAGCCATAACTCTCACAGAGCCCTCTGAAATATCTCTGGGATTCCAAGGTGTATGAAAACAACATTACTAAGCCTTAAGAACTCAACAAGTGTAGAGGTTTCCTGATACAGAATGGAGATGTTTGTTCAAGGTTTATTTTATAGATAAAAAAGCCAAGGACAAGGTCCTGCACCTGGTTTGGGGAAATCCTCAGTATCAGTACAGGCTGGGGAATGAAGGGATTGAGAGCAGCACTGCGAATAAGCTCGTGAGGGTATTGGTGGGTGAAACACTTGACATGACCCAGCGATGTGTGCTCACAGCCTGGAAGTTCACTCACATCTTGGGCTACATCTAAAATGATGTGGTCAGCAGGTCAGGGTAGATGATTCTTTTACTCCCCTCTGGTGTATCCAGCTCTGGAATCCTCAGCAAAAGAAGGACATGAACCTGTTGCAGGAAGGTCCAAAGGTGGGCTTAAAAAAATGATCAGGGTGCTGGAAAACTGCTATTAGGAAAGGCTGTGAGTTGGGGCTGCTGATCTGGAGAAAGAAGGCTCTGGGAAGAATTAATTATGGCCTTTCAATACTTGAAGGGAGCTTTTAAGAAAGACAGTGAGAGAGATTTTACCAAGGGCTGTGGTGGTAATAGCATAAAAGGGACAGTTTTAAACTGAAGAGTGTAGGTTTAGATGGGACATAAGGACACCTGTCATGATGAGGCTGATGAGACACTGGCCCAGGTTGCCCAAAGAAATTGTGCATGCCCCATCATGGGAAGTCTTCCAGGGCAGGTTAGTTGGGGCTTTGAGCAATGTGATCTAGCGAAAAATCCCCCTGCCCATGGCATGGGGATTGGAATGGATGATGTTTAAAGGTCCCTTACACTTCAAACTCTTCTGTGATTCTATGAAAAACAGCTAAATACACAGGTTTTCATTTTCATGGAAAAAAAAAAAAAAAAAAAAAAAAAAAAAAAGTACGTACAGAAGTAAGGTAGCACTTAGAGAACACCCCTATATATAGACATTTCTACTCAGTGTTTTCACTTTGTCAGAAAATTTTAATGGCTTTTTTTTTGTTTTTTTGTTTTTTTTTTTGTTTTTTTTTTTTCCTCAGAGCTATCCTCTGCCTTGATTGTGGGTGCTTGGCTTTTGACCATATAATAACTTATTCCTAAAAGAGTCTCAATTTTCATTCACAATTTCCTGTCTACATGTATGTCAATTTCTCTCAAAATTTTTCTCACCTTCGAGAAATTAGCCCTTTTAGCGTTCAAAGCACATATTTCACGTTTGAGACTGTCCTTTCTCTGCCCATAAAAAAATGTAATCACCACAGGGAAAGTTAAATCAAGAAGGGAGAAGAAAACTGGAAGTCTACAGAGTAGATTTTATTTTTTTTTCAAATTTGGATGGAATTTTCAGAAGTTTCTAAAGCACCAGGAGGAAATGACCACAGAGCTGTTAAAGTGAAAGGTACAGCACAGTTAAAATAGCTAAAATTGTACAGGTGAGACTAGTTTGGTGGTTTGCTCTGTTAGATGTAACTGGCTGATAAAAGGTGAATTCAGATTTTAGTGGCTTTTAAGCCAAGTAGGAGTGGAATTCATTTGCCATCTTCAGATTCTCAAGACCAGAGAACTTGCTTTTTCTGATATGTAAGAAATGCTTCAGCATGCTAGAAATCATGAGGAGAGGAAAGATGAAAACAGAGTGAAATTAAACTCTGAACACTTGAGTGACTTTTTTTGCAGTGCCCAAGTCCCATTGCCCTCTCATTGTAATCTGGCATTCAAAAACAAAACAAAACAAAAAAACCCCAAAAAAACCCCAGAAAAAAAATCTAACTTGTTGCTAGAGTTTGCAGCTGTGAGCTGGGATATATGTTAGAGCTGCTCACAGAGCTTGTTTTTCTTCTCTATTTTCTGACAAAGAGCTTTGGACACTCTCTTGTTTGAACTGACAACATGCTCAACAGTGTATGCAAATGTTTCATTATCATATTATTAATACTTTTTCTCTAGATCATTTGCATGGAAATTACTCATGTAGAGTATCTGAAAATTACAGTGGAGTCTCTGAAGCCTTCTGTGTCTCCCCTCATTCACCAGAATTTAATAGCCACATAGTGTGCACCAATGACCACTGAAAAAACAAGCAGCCCAGTGACTCTCACTGTCTTCTCTTGCCTCTAGTTACAGGTGCTGTTTTGGCAACACCAAGAGATAAAGTGGTGGTCTTCCTCTAAGGATGGGGTTCTGTTTGGATTGAAGGCTGCTCCTGCCACCTGGGATGGTGCTGTGACAGGGTCATCTTCATCTCAAAACCCCAGAAAAATCATGTCCCATATGAAGCAAAGCAACCATGACAACCAAGTAATCATCTAGGCTCAATTTATACTTTTAGCCAACTATCACAGAATTATAGAATGCTTTGAGTTGGAAACCTGAAATCCTTGTTTTGTCACAACATATCCTGCTAAAAAGACTGTCCCTGTCTTCCTTATAGGCCCCCTTTAAGTATTGGAAGACTACAATAAGGTGTCCCTGGAGCCTTCTCTTCTCCAGGCTGAACGTTCCCAAGTCTCTCAGTCTTTCTTCATGGCAGAGGTCTTCTGCCCCTCTGACCATTTTTATGGTTTCCTCTGAATGTCCTCCAACAGGTTTATCTTTTCTTCCTCTAATTCTGCTTCAACAGGTTCACTTTTTTTCTTGTGCTGAGGTCTCCAGCGTGAGTGTATAACTAAGAGTTATACCTTTGTTAAGACAGTCAATTATAGTCCTTCAATATCTCTTAGAGGTTAAAAGATATCTCCAGAGAATGATTCATCACACCGTAAGCTGGGAGCAGGATCAGATGTGGGGAGTAAGGAAGATGACTCACCTCTACAGGTTCTGATCTTGTTCTGTTGAGTGAGGAAAGAGCCAAGACCAGTTAACTTAATGGGTGCCCACTTCCTAGGTAGGTGTGATGAAGCCAAGCCTAATCACAGGTTGTCTGCACGTAGCTGACACTCTGTTATTAAATTGGTCACAACATGCCCAATTTCTGGGCATAATTAGTTGTGGACAACATGAAATATTCAGTGTGTTATTCTTAGAACCAACCTCTGGGTCCTGACTTAAAATGGAAAAAGAGAATTCTAACACCCACAAAAATCCCCATGTCTCTCTTGTCCCGATGCTAGATCTCTGTCTTTGGGCTGTGGCTGGTAGTTTGGGGTTTTGTTTAATAGTTGTACTGTGTGTCCTGACAAAATACCAAATTATTTCCATCCCAAAAATTAGCTTCTCCCTCATGATTCCTGGGAGCATAAGAATTATCAGCATTATCCAAACACACAGGCTTTGCTGCTCTGAACCATCCTCTCTTATCTTTTCCTCTTTCTAAATGCCGCTATGACCATTTTCCTCCTCAGTGACCATCTCCTTTCATCCCTGTTGGAAAGCCTTTTTTCTCTCTCTTATTTTAGCACCCGACCCTTTTCATAAGAAATCACTACCCTCCACAGTCCAGACTTCAGTCTATGTTCTAGTCACTTCTCACCACTAAACCAATGTCCCTCAACACCACATCTACACAGTTTTTTAACACCTCCGGGGATGGGAATTCCACCACTGTCCTGGGCAGCCTGTTTCAGGGCTTGACACCCCTTTCAGTGAAGAAATTTTTTACAATGCCCAGTCTAAATCTCCCCTGGTTCAACTTGATGCCATCTCCTCTTGTTCTATCACTTGCTCCTTGGAAGAAGAGAGCAACTGCTACCTCACCCCAACCTCCTCTCAGGGAGTGAAAAGGTTTCCCAAAGTTCTGTTACAGAGTTCTGCCACCTGGAACTCTTCCAATATTGCAAATCCTGATGGAAAATGACTAGGAAATAGGGACAATCGATCACCTAAACCTTGAGGTCTTTCTCCTCCTTTGTTTTCTCAGTCTTAAAGTCTCCCCCTCAAAAACTTCCCACCAGTGTTAGAACATGACACATCACCTCTGCAACCACCTCTGTCAGAGTTTTGCAGGCAGCCCCAGAGGTCAGCAGACACAACCCCCTCACATCATAATGCCCCGGACCAAAACAAAATCAGTTTTACTGATTTTACAAATGATGTAGTACTAGAGGCAAAGTCTTGCCCTGTGCTCTTTTGCCATTGACAATCTAATCCAATGCTCATCAGCTTTGGGCCTTGCACCTACAGCTTTGATTCCTTGCTGCTGCTGCTGTAAAACTGAGAATAGCTTTGTGATGACCAGGATGAAATCCTGAGTGACCATTGATTTTTTAACTCAGTTGTCCATTTTCTGATATGTTTTATAGTTTTGTGTTCAGTTTCACACTGTCCTACTCACCAGCTAGGTGAGCAGCATTTACTTTGGTTGTTGTATTTAACATTAAATTTCACTAGAATTAACTTAGATACTCTCACCTCCTTTTTTTTTTTTTTTTTTTTTTTTTTGTTTGTTTGTTTTTTGATGCTTTCAGTCTGAGTAGCAGCAGTACCAGTTTTAAAGCCACTGACTGTTTTCCATTCTGGAAATCTGCTTAAGGGAAATCTGACCTATGTGTCTTCAAAGCACTTTATGACTAAGCAATATGTTCTAATGCTTTTGGAGGGGAAAGGAGTCGAATCAAAGAAGTCATTCCATGTAGAGAAGGAAAGAAGAACTAACCATTCTGAGGGGAAAAAAATTGCACCTTACCTTAATGGGATTGCTTAACATTCAGGCCATAAGTCTCAAAAATGAAGGAATATTTCGAAGCAGGCATGACTTCTGAATTAGTTACGGGGTTTAGATGGACAATATACCACCTTCATTCAACATTTTCAATTCCTGTGGCTGAGTTTAACCCACAAAGGCACTCTCTCAATTTCCTAAATAACTAACATCATTTGGTGACTGATCTGTGGAGCTTATGAGTTGAGTTCAATCATACAGTCTACTCCTGGCAGACTACAGCTATTTAGTTGGCTTTTGAGCCCCCAAAATGCAGTGTCATATTGCTTTTGAAGCCAAAACTAGTGCATGGTGCCCTGTGAAAAATCCAAATCCAAACTAAACTGTCTCTAGTCTTGCCAGAAAGTGGGTGATTTACAGTGACTGGTGGTAGCATTTCCCTGCCTTCTAAATGCAGTGTGTGGTCACTCCCCATTGTGAATATTCTCATCCTGGAGGAGATGTCTACAACAAATCATCTAGTACCTTGTAAATAGTTTCTCACTATTGGTGTAAATATGTCTGATCTCTTGCAGGCTAAGCACAGCTTGTGAGCTGTGAGCTTATAGATTCATGCAAATTAGTAAGGACGTCCAGAATGGTTTTGTTATAACATGGCCAGTGAGACATTTACTGGTTTTCTTTTTTCAGCTTTCTTCATCCAACAGCATATTTTGGTGGGGATGGGACTTCCCATGGAAAACTCACTCTTTCCCATGTAATATTGAAGAAGGACTGGAATAATTAGACCTTTTCAATACCTGTTTATACTTCCTTGCAGGTAAGGGCCTCTGTTTAAGGTAAAGCTTCCTATGGTCTTCTGTTATGAGCTTTACTGCTTGAGCCTTCTGCTGGTGACATCTCTGATCTGAATGCATTAAGATGACTTCTCCCCAGACGCTTACTGGCTCCTGTTTTATTTAGTGCGCATGGATGATTTCCTAGGACTACGTCCAAGGTAATCTCTGACCTTGCTGGTCCTTTAGTTAGCTGCAGTGTACACAGAGCCCTCCAGAAGGATGTGGTTGGTTCCACAAACCTTCCTGCAGAATGTGTCAAGAGCACTAAATTTCCCCACGCTCACTATATTTGACAGGATACACACAGAGGATGCAACAGTGACACATTTCTCACACATGCCTGTGTAAGGCCAAGAATAGGTTCTCACATTCATAAAACCAGCATGGCCTACCCTTGGGGAAGAAAGGAACTCATTTATTTGCCTTTTCTTATAATTATTTCTTCACCTTGTCCCTAAGACAGTAATCTATATTTCAGACATCTCTTTCTTTCTGGGAATCTCAAAGTACCATGCAACACAGAACCACTGAATTGCAGAATCGTAGAATAATAGAATCATAGAATGCATTATGTTGGAAAGGACTCTCCCAGATCATCTTGTCCACTCCCCCTGCAGTCATCAGGGACATCTCCAACTAGATTGTGGTTGTTCAGGACTCCATCAAGTTTGACCTCAGATGTCTCCAGGGATGGGGCATCCACCACCTCTCTAGGCAGCCTGTTCCTGTATAACATTACCCTCATTGTAGAGAACATCCTCTCTACGTCCAACCTAAATCTGCACTGCTCTAGCTTAAAGCTGTTTCTCCTCACCTATCACTACATGCCCTTGCAAACAGCTCCCCCCCGGCCTTCCTGTAGGTGTCTTTCAAATATTGAAATGCTCCTATAAGATCTCCCTGAAGCCTTCTCCTCTCCAAACTGAACAACCCCAACTCTCTCAGCATGTCTTCATAGGAGAGGTGCTCCAGCCCTCTAATCATCTTTGTGACCCTCCACAGACCACCTTCAGCAAGTCCATGTCCTTCCTGTGTTGAGGACTCCCAAGCTGGACACACTGCTTTGGGTGATGTCTCACCAGAGCAGAGTGGCAGAATCACCTCTCTTGGATCTCCTAGCCATGCTGCTTTTTATGCAGCCCAGGATATTCAGGACACACAAGTGACTTCAGCCTACTACCATTTCAGTAAAGCTTGCTATTTTCAACTGTCTCTTATCCATATTGCTGGGCTTGCTTGGAGACCAATACTCTTCTCCACGCCAAGGAATAAGTCATATATTTTAAAGGAAAAAGAAAATAGTCACAGTAGAGGGAGGTATCTGAGCTAAGATTAAAAGTACCAATCCAGCTACTGGCATCAGTGCAGCAGCACAAACTGTCTGAGCTCATTATACCTACATCTAAAGTCTCACAGATTTGACATGGGGCAGTTTGGTGGAGGAAAAGCTGAACACGTGCCAGTAGTGTGCACTCACACCACAGAAGTCCAACCACATCCTGTACTGCATCAAAAGGAGCATGGACAAGGAGGTCAAGGGAGGTGATTCTACCCCTCTGATCTAGTGAGACCTCATCTGCAGTGCTGAGCCCAGCTGTGGAGCCCTCAGCACATCAAAGACATGTCCCTGTTGGAACGGGTCCAGAGTATGCCATGAAAATGAGCCTCTGATGTGAGGGCAGGCTAAAAGTTGGGGTTGTTCAGCCTGGAGAAGACAAAGCATTGGAGAGACTTTCTTGCAACCTTTCAGTACTCAAAGGGGGGCTCTGAGAAAAATGGGGACCCTGTTTATAGTAAGGCATATTGTGACAGGACAAAGTGTGATGGATTTAAGCTGAAAGAGGGGGAATTTGGAGTAGACATAAGGAAGACAATTTTTACAGTTGAGGGTGGTGAGATACTGGACCATATTGTCCAGAGGTGGTAGAATCTCCATCCCTGGAAACACTGAAAGTCAGGTTGGGTGTGCTCTGACTAACCTGATCTACTTAAAGATGTCCTTACTCATTGTAGAGAGCTTGACCTAGATGACCTTCAAAGGTCCCTTCCAACCCAAACCGTTCTATCATTCTGTGAATTTGCTCTGCATTTTTGCTGGGTGGGTCATGCACAAGAATTAACAATAACCCTTGGGAAGCAGAACTGGAGGTTTCCCTCTTGAGTGGATACCATCCATAGTCTCAAAGATCACTGAGATGTTGTATACATGGCATCACAGGATCTGCCTCCCTTCCTAGATGCTAAAAGAGAATTCCATAGAACATCCCAGAGAAAAGGATTAGTATTACAAATCCCATAGTGTTTTAGTTGTCCTCATGTATCAGGCTACCCATTGCTTGATGGGAATGAGAAGTATTTCACAGTTTCTTTTCTGAAATTGCCAGTCAGTGTCTTCACTGGAAGTATAAAAGGTCAACTGCAAAAAACCAAACCAAACCAAACAACAACAACAATGAAAAAACCCAGGTGATGTTGAGAGCACCCTGCAGTTGGGCCAGAATGAGGTCTATCTCCTTACTTTCAAGCTGAATAAAGATTAATAATATGTTAATGACTTTGTATGTATAATGAGTGAATGTGGCATTGAGCACCTTTTATCAGGAGTCATCTACATAAATGAGTTCACTCCTGAAGTACGACACATCTGATTTTCTCTTGGTGATTTTCACCTCTGGCTCTTCATCGTCTTGACTTGTCTTGACATGACACAAGGCAAGCTACACCTGCTGTTTCCTTCCCTTTAGATCAAGCACAGGTTTTGTGATGGCAGCAAGAGCAAGGAGGGCTGAAACGAAACCACTGCAGAGGCTGAAGGGCATTTGCTGATAGAGACCCAGCAAATTCTTTTTTCATTGCCAGGAGAGAAGGTTCCCTTCATTCAAGGCATTTCTCTGCTTGTGTCACTTTCCTGCCTGTAAGTTGCTGTGCAATTGCATCATCACAGGAAGTATTCATTAACAAGCTGGAACCATTAGCAGAGGCACTGTGGCCTCCTTTGTTTTGCACAAAATTAGAGACCAGCTCTAAACCCAGTTCTAGCTGCATTCACGTTCGTAAATCAAAGTCAAGTATTTCATTAGAGTGTCTGCAGTGTATGTATATAACTCAGCAGCAGAGTGTCTGCTAAGCCTAATGTGTTGCATTTAATTAACATTTAATTAGAGGGTTTTTGTGGGAGGTGTGTTAAGTATTTGCCAGCCTGCTCAGAAGCATGAATCCACATCTTGCTTGCTGGACATTAGTCTACAGTTCTTGTAAACCAAAGAATTGTTTTGGTTGGAAAAGACCTCTAAGATCACTGAATCCCACCATCAACCTAACATCACCATGGCAATTAAACCACATTCTGAATTGCCATGTCCACACATCTTTTTAACAGCTCCAGGGATGATGGCTCCATCGCCTCACTGAGCAGCCTGTTCCAATAGCTGACCACTCTTTCAGGAAAGAATTTTTTCCTAATATCCAACCTAAACCTCCTCCAGTGTGACTTGTGGCCATCATTCTATCACCTGATACTAGGGAGAAGAGGATGACCTCACCACAACCTCCTCTCAGGTAGTTGTAGAGGGGAGTGTGGTCTCCCCTCAACATCCTTTTCTCCCAGACTAAACAACCCTAGTTCCCTCGGCCAGTCCTCATAAGACTTCTTCTCTAGACCCTTCACCAGCTTTGTTGTCTTTCTCTGGACAAGCACCTTAGTCTCCCTCTTGTAGTGAAGGGTGCAAAACTGGTGCATGCTTACCAGCACCCAATACAGGGACAAGATCATTCCCTTTCCTGCTGGCCATACTGTTCCATGCCCCCAGGTCCTTTGCTGAGAGGAAGTTTTCCAGCCATTTTCTCCCAAGCCCATAGCATTGCACAGAGCTGTTGTGACCCAAGTGCAGCACCCAGCAGTTGGTTTTGTTAAACATCACTGAGAACATCCTTGCAAGTCAGGGAGATCTAGTCCCAAGATGCCTTGGGATTTATATATGACTAGAAATTTCTCAGAGTCTGATTTTTATATTGGATGTCTCCTCACATTTTCTTTTACTAATCTTACATATGCTGATCTTCAGAAAGATGAAGCACACCAGGCTGGACACCTTCTACAAACAACCCTGCAGAGGTGAAAAACATCTAATCTAGAATGAATATCTGCAATATAGGTGTACCCATGTCACCGTGAGTGTTCTTTTCTGAGCCAGGTTCAGGGCATGATTTATCTGAGGGAAGGAGGACATCTACATTAGCATGAACAAACCTGTGCTGTTGTCTGTATTGTGCCTGTTGACTAGATCTCCACTACTGGACAAGACTAGAAAGCCAATGAAGATGTAGACACATGAAGACAGATAAGATGAATCCCACCTACAGTTTCTCACCGTGCAGAGGGAGACTGTGGAGATCTGTTGACTCAAGTCGACAGAGGATGGTGAGCCATGGGAACAATTTGTCCAGAGAAGTTGTGGATGCCCCCTTCCTGGAAATACTCAAGGTTGGGCTGGATGAAGTTTTGAGCAGCTTGGTCTAATGGAAGTGTTGCTGCCCATGGCAGTGGGTTTGGAACTAGATGGTCTTTGAGTTCCCATTCAACCCAAACCATTGTATGATTCTGTACTCTAGGGAAATACTTAAAGTCAGGGGATACGATTAATCTTCTTGCGGCTATCATGACCATTGTGTGGACATACTTTTCCCTGCAGACTCTCAATTTAGATGCAGTTTCTGGTCCTAACTCTCTGCCACACTCACAGATTGAGTGAATATAGCTGTGAGCCTATATCTGGACTGTCTTAGGACATAGATGTGACTGGTATTGCAAGTAGAACAGAAACGTAGCACAGAGTTGTGAACTCACAGGCTCACTGCTATGGTCATGGCTGCAAGCTCCTGGAAAGTAACAACCAATCCATTTCATGTTTCCCTCAGCTTCATTTCTGAGGATTGGTTTTATCTCATCCTTGTCCTATATGGCTTTTTACCCCAAGTGTTAGTCAGCTGCTGCTGTGCTCACCCTGTGGTTGATGAGAGAAGTGACCCATTTGGAGAAGCTGTCCTTTTCAGAGTGTTGCTGTGGTAAGGAGAACCTAACCAACATGACAGATTTCCTCATCCTGGGTTAAACACATTTTCTGGCTAGAAATAAAGGGAAAGAAGGAAAAAGGAAGATTGGTTCATCGTGTTTTGGGTTTTATCTCCACCTGGCCAGCTGCCCAAAGCTTTGTATTATGAATATCTGTTGAGGAGAGCTCATCTCATTACTTCTCATTTATGAGGACACTCATGTGAAAAATGATCTCTATGATCCTCTGCAGCTTGGCCAGCTATTCCTCACGTATCCCATTCCCTAATTTGTTTTGTTTCCTCCCCAGTTCAAAATGCCAGGATACTGCTGAGCCTTGAAGGGAAAGAAAAACAGGAGAGAAAGAAAATCCTAGTTTTCAGACAGAGACATTTATTGGCTTTTTCTCTACCACAGCAGTGTAAGTCCAACACAGCTCCAGTATGGTGGAGGTGGTGGCATATGAAAGAAAAGTAGAGGAGAGGGAGTGTAGTAAAGGTGAGTCTGATGTATGCAGTCGTTTCCTACCCGGGTTACTGGGTCCAATGGACCATTGAAGGCTGGATCTGAGCTGGCACAATCTGTATAACTCCCTTGAAGTTAGTGGAAGTCAATGCTAAATCACACCCCTTACGGACTAAAAGACCACTGAGTCGAAGAGTTTTTAGATGATGTGGTTCAGTGAGGTGAAGAAATAGATGAGTCTGTCAGGAGCATACAGAAAGCTACAAGTTGTTATAACCTCCCCATGCCCTTCATCAAGGCTTCTCCTTCCTCTCAGGGAGTAAATTGCACCAGATCAACCTGCCTGAGCCTTCCCCTCTGCATGTAGTTTGTGCAACTCAGCCTCATGCTGACAGCTCAGGTCAGCTCCTTGCAGACCCATGGAGTGAAGCTGAGTTGCACCAGCATCAGACTGGGCTTTTTCTTGTTTGCTAGTGTTGGACTTCTCATGGGAATCAGAAAGAGAAGGAGGCAAAAATCAAGAAAACAGCAGGAATTTTATTCAATTTGGAGATCTCTAAGTTGCCACTGATCAAATCCAAGTTCTTTCCTCATGAGTTAGAAAAGATTACTTCCATCAATCTCCAGGAAGTCTCCAAGTGGAGCCTCCCTGTCATAGGTGTCTTTGTCCTTTCAGATCTGGGACGCACTTATTTTTCAAAGTTAGATTGTTTTATACATTTTCCTCCTCCTTTCAGCTTCATCCTTTGCCATAACCTGTAGAAGATGGTCCAGATGCAGGTAGTTGCCAAGTTCATTTTTAAAGGCATCACAGTACAGTTGGTTTTTTTTATTTTTACAATGGACTTTTGCAACTATTTGTTCTCTCCACTTTATGACTCCCAGTTCATTTTACTTCACCTTATTGTTTTATATTAATACTTGACCTACAGGTTAAAAAGGAAAATGTGAGAAGAAGAGGAGGGAGAAAAATGTGAAGCTAAAGGTGATATTTCAAGAATATTCACTTCCCACAGCAGCTGCTTTCTCTAGGTTCAGATGTCATCCCTTCCACAAGTAGAATATAAAGTCTTTCCAGGGAGTATGTTTTGTGGTTCTTGTGGGATCAGGAAGGGGGAAAGACAGATTGTCACTGTTTGTTGTGTGGTTGCTTTTCAGACCAGCAGGTCTCTGCCACATATTAATCTAGCACTAGCAGCATGACTTGGCTTACCCTTGAAGTTTACCTTCATAATACAACACATTTCACTGCTGATTATATTTTGATAGATGTCCTGCAGAGTTCTTTCAACACAGGTTAGAGGTTGGCCTGCAGGAAAGCAAGTTCTTAAAGAAGGACCTGGGAGTGCAGGTGGACAACAAGTTCACCATGAACCAGCATTGTCCTCTTGCAGCCAAGGAGAACAGTGTCCTAGGAGACATTAAGAAGAGTGAGACCAGCAGGTTGAGGGAGGTTTTTTTCACTCTCTGCCTTGATGAAGCCACATCTGAAATACTGGGTCCAGTTCTAGGCTCCTCAGCTCTAGAGAGAGACAGAGAACTACTGTAGGGAGTCCAGTGGGGTGGGGGGATGGGTTACAAATACACTGAGGAGACCAGTGATGGAGAAAGTCTAAGTGACCTGGGACTGTTTAGATTGAGAGGGGATCTTATCAATATTCATGAATATCTGACAGGTGGGTGTCAAGAGGATGAGGCCAAGGAATGGTGGACACAAACTAGATCACAAGAAGTTCTATCTGAACACAAGGCAAAATTTCTTTCCTGTGGGGTGAGATGAGGTCAGAGGTAGAGACATGCGGTGGACACCATTGGTGACACCTGAACATGGGCATCAGTGTGGCTGTAGGCTCACAGTCCTGTCACCAATGGTACATCAGAGTATTTTAGAGAGATGAGGTCAGAGGTAGAGACATGCAGTGGACACCATTGGTGACAGGACTGTGAGCCTACAGCCACACTGATGCCCATGTTCAGGTTTGACTCCTGGATACTCTATCGCTAAACCTAATTTCAGGCAACCTTGCAGTTGGCTTTACCCACAGGAGCAATCAATCCTTGATCAGTACAATGGGGGAAAACATTATCTGAAATGATTTCCTAAGTGGCAAAAGGAGGGGGTTTTAACACTGAAATATTCATGTGGCTGTTTCTCACACCTATTTTTTGCAGCAAATACATGATTTGTCTGTCTAGAAAAATTGAATTCATGGTCCTTGCTTGTCAGCCTCCATGATCTTTGTCATTAATACTTTTGCCTTCAGGCGTGTAGCTGGACAGCAGTAGTGAGGCCAAGAGTGGGAGGAGTAGGCAAGTGAGAAGGTATTCAAACCTGTGGACAGATGAACTAAGGTACTCTTCTCCTAAAGGGAGTAACTTTGTAAACTCTTAATTAAAAAAAAAAAAAAAA
>VWZE01004433.1:145621-201695 GCA_013396675.1 Eubucco bourcierii
GAGAGGGGAGGGGTTAAGTGGAGAGAGACAATTCTCTGTGCAGGTTTTGTTGTCATTTGCTTTCAAATGAAGGAAGAAAATACTTAGGAAAAATAAAAAAAGAAAGGAGAACCCACAAAGCACACACCCCTCCAAACACACATGAAAAATATCAATGTCCCTCCTCGCCAGCAGCTCAAGTGTTGCAGGGAGGGGATGGATTTTTCTTGTTTGCAGTATTTCCTGTGTCTGCCTCCCCACCGGGTCTTTGTGGCGTTGTGAAAGGGAAAGGATGTTGTGTACAAAAGCAACCAAGCTGCCTGGGCAGAAAAGTGATGGGGGAGGACCAAAGAGAGGGAAAAATGAGGAAGGAATAATAAAGAAAACACAAACATCTTGCACTCAGCAGAGGGGTTTGGAGAATTGAAGCATTTAAGCGCCTTGTTGGATTATTTATTCTTCCTAAAAATAAGGTTCCTCATTGGTGGCCACAATAACGTTTTGATGGTTACTAAGGTGGTAGAGAGAGGGAGGTTGGAGGGAGATCCAGCATGACAGAAAAAGGGATGCCTTGTTATCGTGGCAGTCGGGTGGTCCTTCTGATGGACAAACCAGAAAAGAACCCTTGGCATGGCTCAGCACCACCCATGCAGCAAGGCAGTAGTCCTCCAAGTAGCCTGAAGAGACGACTGGGATCCTTCCTGGAGTTAAAATGAATACAGACCAACTTACAA
This sequence comes from Eubucco bourcierii, assembly GCA_013396675.1. Taxonomy (NCBI): domain Eukaryota; kingdom Metazoa; phylum Chordata; class Aves; order Piciformes; family Ramphastidae; genus Eubucco; species Eubucco bourcierii. The sequence goes on from VWZE01004433.1 coordinate 146,335, forward strand.
CATGAGAGATCTGGAGGACAAAAGATCATTTAAATTCAGGAGATCTGCTATAATCAGGGACTACTCAGTGGGAGTTCACATTATCTACTTTTTAAACAACGATGGTGGATGTACTTCAGTTGGGCTGAATGACAGGGATTGGATTAGTACTAAATGACTTGAATCAGGTTTCACCATGTCCAGCAGCCCCATGTTCCAAGGGGTCCAGAGGCCCCAGGATCCAAGTCCCAAATGGCAGGCCACAATACACCCATAAACTGGTGCCAGAAGAGGTTACCCTGTCAGTGTGATGTGGCTTGCAGAAGTGTTGTATTCCCAGTGAAACCAGCAGTCTGGAGAAAGGTGTCTGTGCTGAGATTTGTTTCTAAGTCATATCTCTCACAGGGCTGGATAGAGAACTTCAATCCCAGCACATTGTAATTTGCCTTGCCAATGAGGAATGGCAGCAAATGATAGAAGAATCAAAATTATGTTTGATTGGCCATTCCTGTCCATACTGGGTTTTCTTCATGGTGACCATTTCTACAGGGAATATATTTGGTTGTAGATGATCTAGGAGAAAAAACAAACCAAGCCAAACCGAACCAAACCAAACCAAACCAAACCAAACCAAACCAAACCAAACCAAACCAAACCAAACAACAAACCACCACCACAACAAAAAACACCAAACAAACAAAAAAACCCAAACCAAAACAAAACCAAAAAACCCCAACCAAACCCACAAATGCAACAAACAAACAAAACCCCAAAACAAAACAACTCAAGCAAAAATCAGACTTTCCCAGGTGGGAAAAACCTCTAGTAAAGTATGTCCCTTAATTTCGGTTTTAGATTTGGAGCCCAAGTGTCCTCATCATCCCTGCAGTTCATGCAAGATAAACTTCACTCGGGAGAGGGATACAGGTAGCTGATCTTGTTTGGGCAGCAATAGTCAGTATGTAGGTGAGAAGCATGCAGTCCTAGCTTGTCCCTATGAAGGCATCCAGCTACCTCTGTGCTTAGCACATGTGCCATCAGCCTCAAATAATCTGAATAAAGGCCAGCTCAGGGGATTGTGTTCTACCATTGACTTCTTTGTGTAATAGAGTATGAAATGTCTAGGACAGTGCAGGTGGAACAGATGTGTTCAAATAGCTTATTCTAAAAGCTGCTTCGTGGTTCTTAACCTTGATATGTGTCAGCTGTCTTGAACAGGTCCTTGTATGTAACTATTACTCATGCTGAGGCAACCCAGAAATTGCCACTCCACCACTAACCCTGGACTGCATGTTCTTTGCTTTGCTTGCAAAGCCTTCAAAGAACAAGAAGGTGCTGCATCTATTCAAACACCTCCAACAAGTGCTGTGAACAAGCAGCCTTCAGTCCTTGATGAGGGTTTTCAGAGTCTTAAGAGACTGATTTATGAAGAGGGGGTTTTGGTGTCATAATGGTCACAATCATCTTTGCTGAGCACAGTCAAATGGAAAAGGAGAAATTAGTGTAAATTAAAAAAAAAATCTCCACAAATAAAGAAATAAATGACAAACATTTAGCAGCCAAGTGAGCAGTGAGTGGGCAAAAGATTGCATGTGGAAGTTTGTATCAGAAGCAAAACCTCAGAAGATTAGGAGGGCACCCTACTACCAACATCTGCCAAGTTTTCCAAACAGTCTTACAATCATTACTAAAACAAAACAAGGGAGGATCAAACCCTTACATCAAAGAAGCCAAAAGTTTTGATTTTGAGCTGATAGAAGTCAACAATTTGCAGACACAGCAGTTAGATTCATTACACCAAGGGCATTTATCATAATCAGCAGTGGAGAGTTAGCAGTCCTCCAGAAGGAACAGAAAATATCAGGATACTGTTTATTTTCCTAAGGATTTCCAGAAAACTGGCTGCTAAGAAAAACATAACACACCAGACCAGACAAAGACAGAAGAAAATGCAGAAGCACTGAGATAGGATCTAAATATCAGCTCCAGCTCTCTTATCAAAATGAAGTCTCCTAAAAATAGGGAGGCTAACAGTTATTGAACAGTCTCAGCTGTGTCTGTGACCAACATCCAACAACTTCCCTTTTTAGCCAAAATCCATCTGGGTATGGGATTATTTTGTTCCTTATAGATTTATATTTTGTGTAAATTTATTATTCGTCTCTATCCGATGACAGGAAACAAAACAAAACAAAGCTAATTTTTTAAAAAAATCTTTTTTTACCCAAATGAAAAAAGAAACCACTGCCCTAAATCCCAAGATTTGGCTGGAGGTCTTGGACCATTAACATGTGAGGGAAGCTTCAATGTTTACATATCAAAGCCAGGATGCATTATGACAAAATAATCTACATTGATTTTTCACCATATCTCAATCACATGCCAAGGAGAACACACATCAAACACCTGAAGTCTCCAACCCTCCTGTTCCCATTTCTCTGGCTGAAATGCTCAGCTCACTAAGAAGATTGATGCAACGTACACATCTTCTTTTGCTGATGTTGTTTTATCCCTTGTCTCTAGTGGGGATGCATTATCTTTATCTCTTCTCAGAGCACTCAAGATGAGGGGAAAGCTGTTGAAAATAAATTAGACTAAAATAAACTCCGATTGGAAATGCTAAGTACTGCATGTTCCTGCTTTAGAAAAATGAAATACTTCATTCACATTCCTGAAACAGGACTTGGGACCATTTCAAGTGTTGTGACTTTTTTTAAATCCTCCAAAAATAGTGAGTGGGTGTTATAAATTCTTACTTCTCCCCATACCGCAAGGAACAAGTTTGCTATGAACGCAGAGCAAAGCTTTCCTCTCTACTGACCTGCACTGAGCGGTGCAGTTTGCATGTCAGAGGGCTGGGATGTTATCCAGCTGTGCCTGGACAAGCTCCAGAAGTGAGCCTCTGTCAATTTCATCAGGTTCGAGAAGGTCAAGCATGAGGTCCTGCACCTAGATCGGTGCAATCCCTGGTATCAGTACAGGCTGGGGAATGATGGGATGGAGAGAATCATAGAATGGTAAGGTTGGAAGGGACCTCAAGGATCATTTAGTTCCAACCACCTGCCATAGGCAGGGACACCTCCCACTAGTACAGCTCACTCAAGGCCTCATGCAATCTGGCCTTGAACACCTCCAGGGAAGGAGCAGCCAGAACCTCCCTGGGCAACCTGTGCCAGTGTCTCACCACCCTTACTGTAAAGAACTTCCTCCTAACATCCAGTCTAAATCTCCCCTCTGCCAGTTTAAACCCATTGCCCCTTGTCCTGTCATTGCAGGACCTTGTAAATAATTCCTTCCCAGCCTTCCCGTAGGCCCCCTTCAGATACTGGAAGGCTACTATCAGGTCCCCTCGAAGCCTTCTCTTCTCCAGGCTGAAGAGCCCCAACTCTCTCAACCTGTCCTCAGAACAGAGCTGCTCCAGCCCTCTGATCATCTTTGTGGCCCTCCTCTGGACCCACTCCAACACTTCCATGTCCTTCCTGTGCTGAGGGTTCCAGAACTGCACACAGTACTCCAGGTGGGGTCTGACGAGAGCAGAGTAAAGGGGCAGAATCACCTCCCTTGCTCTGCTGGCCACGCTTCTCTTGATGCAGCCTAGGACTCGGTTGGCTGTCTGGGCTGCATGTGCACACTGCAGGCTCATGTTGAGCTTTTCATCAACCCAGACTCCAAGGTCCTTTTCCTCAGGGCTGTTCTCCAGCCATTCACCACCCAGCCTGGAGTTGTGCTTGGGATTGTGCCTACCCAGGTGCAGGACCTTACACTTGGCCTTATTGAATTTCATCAGGTTGGCCTGGGCCCACCTCTCCAGCCTGTCCAGGTCCCTCTGGATGGATCCCTGCCCTCTAGCAAGTCGACTGTGCCACACAGCTTGGTGTCATCTGCAAACTTGCTGAGGGTGCACTCCATTCCTCTGTCCATGTCACTGACCAAGATGTTAAACAGCACTGGTCCCAGCACTGACCCCTGAGGGACACCACTTGTCACTGGTCTCCAGGTGGACATTGTGCCGTTGATCACCACTCTCTGGATGCGACCATCCAGCCAATTCCATATCCAGCAAGTGGTCCACCCATCAAGTCCATGTTTTCCCATGGACTACAGAAGACCTGTAGAGAAGTATGTCTCTCTTAATTCTGTCTGTCCCATGGAGTTTATCCTCTTTGCCTTCCATTTTGCCTACCCCATCTGGTCTTCTCAGAACTCTGTCCCATGTAAGTAATTCCTTTTGTCCCCTTTCTTTCTGCTTCACCCTAAAATTCATATCTGGTCTGCCCTTACAGGCCACAATCTTCCTCTAATTTATTCTTCTCCAAAGTTCCTCAATCTCCATCCCTCTATATATGTTATTCTCTGTCCTTGTCCTGACTAAAAAACCTGAGAATGACCAAGAGCTGCTGCCTCTTCTTAGAGTGACCTGAGACCTTGAAGCAGAAAGCTTTAAAAATGAAGCAGGGATGTCTCATCTGCTTTGAGGTTGTCTCTCAGTGATAGAGAGTAGAGAAATGAGAGAGCAGAAAGAAACCTATGGCATGAGTATTCTTTGACCCTTGGACCTTTGTCCTCTTTTTCCTAACTAAGCCTGTACTTCTTTCTCACAAGACATAATGGGGAAGGGCAATGGGATCATCGTAGGTGCATTGCGTCCAGCTCCAAGGGTTGATAACATCTGTAGTCAAGTAAATAATGGACACAGAGTTCATGTCTGTTGAGCTTTTGCTGTATCACTCTGTAGAAACTTGATGACAGGTCTGAAAACTATGGGATGAATACACTCTGATAAATAATGCTAAGAGAAGAAGCCTGTGGTTGGCTTGAATCAGCTATGTTCTAGGACTGATTTGCTAAAAAAAGCTGAAGACATCAATAAATGGTTATAAGAACATCGCCACTTCACCAAACCCCTGTTTAGATGTCGTCCCCACCCCAGCTTTAAAGGGGTGATGAGGGTGATTGCCCCAAGTATAGAAAAGGCAAAGACTGTAAGCAATACTGAACATGTTTCTTTTGTCACACAGCTTCTGTTGTGGTGCTCACAAGTTATTTCTATCTGATACACCTTTTGGTAAGTGACAAGCTCTGACCTTTGAGTTCCTGATAAGCTCCATTTATTTCATGCATATCCAGGCAAACCTACCTAATTTTTCAATTTGTACCAGCTGACAGGCCCAGCTTAGTCTGTGGCTGGGGAGCACTCCAGGATCTCAGACCTGTCAACTTGTATATTGAATAAAAGTCATACTGCTGACTCTCACCTTGTGTTACCCAGCAGACTGGCTGCTGTATAGCTTACTTCCAGCACTGCCCTGCCACTGCACTTCAGCCATCCTGAGCCCTCAGCTGATGATGCAGAGCAGAAGACAGTGCTGGGTGCAGCAGATGGTGTGATGCCAGCTGGCAGGACATGGGACTGCTGAGATCAGACCTCGCTCTGTGGCCTTCTATCCTCCCTGAAGGAAGAGAATGGACAACAGCAATAATCAACAACTGTGAGGTCATAGATAGATAATGAAAAGCCACAGTGACCACTGCTGAGCAAGCACCCAATGGAATGGTCAAAGAACTTCCCTTTTAGCTGCCCTTTGCAGCAATATTTGCTATAGTTGCTTTTTCTGTTCCTTCAAACAGCAGCAATATGCCTGACCATTCAACTATCTGTGACTATCCTTCTTTCAACCCTGCTTCTTCCCCAGCAGCCCCTATCGAGCCCTTCCTAGCCTTCAGCCATCATTATTCAGAGTAACAGCCTTTGATTTTGCTTATGCTGCTGAGATATATCTGTCCCTATTGTCATTATTTGCAATGGCTTTGCAATGGTGTTGAATGGCGATCAGTGATGATCTAAAGAGGAAGTCTGACTACCCGGGAGAGGGAGCTCAACTCTGGAGCACTTCCTTCATTCCTACAAGATTTTACTTTTTTTTTAACCCCTGGGGAATGTGTTGCCTAAGGTCACTGGTCTAACCTCTCTCATAGAATCATAGAATGGCTTTGGCTGGAAGGGACCTTTAAAGGTTGTCTTGCCCCACTCCCTTTCAGTCAGCGAGGACATCTTTAACTAGATCAGGTTGTACAGAGCCCCAGAAAAACTAACCTGGAATGTTTCTAGGGATGAGACACCTACCACATTTCTGGGCAACCTGTGCCAGTATTTCACCACCATCAGCATAAAAAAGTTTTTTCCTTGTATCTAGTTTAAATCTCCCCTCTTTTAGTTTCAGATCACCACCCCTTGTCTTGTTATAACAGGCTCTGTGAAAAACCCTGCCCCCATCTTTTCTGTAGCTCCCTTTGAGTACTGAAAGGCTGCAAGAAGGTCTCCCCAAAGGCTTCTCTTCACTAAGCTGAACGATGCCAACTCACTCAGTCTGTCCTCACAGAAGAGGAGTTCCAACCCTCTGATCACTATTGTTGCCTCTTCTGGAACTGCTCCAACAGGTCCAGGTTTGTCTTTCTTGTTCTGAGGACTCCAGAACTGGACACAGCATTGCAGACGGGAGTCCCACTACAGTGAGGTAGAGGGAAAATCACCTCCCTTGACCCTCATATCAAGGCAAATCCTGAAGCCCACAATTAATTTTCAGTTAGTCTTTGTATAACAAAACTGGATTATCTGCTTCAAAAAAAGTCTTCTAGACTCTAGATTTTGCACCTCATTAGGAGGAGTGCAAACCAGGAGGAACAAGAGACCAAAAAAAAAAAGACAGTGAACCTCTGTTTCCAAAGTAGCACTTAAGCACTCAGTGCATTTAAACAGATTCATAAAGACAGCTCCAAAACCAAATGGTTGATTAAATTCAATCAGATTAAATAAACAAGAGGAATAAAGGGAAAGCACAGTTAAGAATTTGGCTCTGTGACTGGTGTAATTGAGGGGGGGGGAATAGTTAATTTAAATTTTAAGAAGGATGCTATTTGTCAGGGTGGTTTCATTTGAAGAGATCTATTTTGTCCATGAAATGTTGCCAGATCTCCTCATTTGTGAAGGCAACAGGGGAAATCAGTGTTATTTTACCAACCCTGTGCTGTGATGAGACTGGGACATGTTGACATGAAGTTTTCTCCTCAGAAAGAACAATGTGGGCTTTATTTGTTCAAATGTGGGCTTTATTTGTTCATGGGCACATTCCTTCAAACAGGAAGAAGCTTGATTTAGGTTAAACATTAGGAGGAAATTCTTCCCTGTGAGGCCAATGAAGCATTGGAACAGGTTACCCAAAGAAGTCATGAAGGCTCCAAGCCTTGAAATATTCAAAGCCAGGTTGGATGGGTCTTTGAGCAACCTGATCTGATAGGAGGTGTCCCTGCCCATGACAGGGAGGTTGAAACTAAATGATCTTTAAGGTCCTTTTCTAACCCAAGCGGTTCTGTGATTCTGTGATTTATTTGTACATGGGTAGCCCACTGAAGCCACTTGCATCTTGATGTCCAAAGGTGTCCATGTCAGGATATCGCAGTGACAGGAGTATATCACAGTACTAATTTCCCAGCAGAGCTTTTACAGGTGCCAGTGCATGTCAGGAAGCCAGTCAGTGATAAAGTGATGCACCACCTGAGCTGTACAGGTTCAGCCATCCTCACAATTTCTTTTCTTCTCAGCACTCCTGGGTTCTTACTCTATCTTCTTCACCTTCACATGAAGACCCTGGAATGGTTCTTTTACTTTATGAATGGAAACAGAGGTCTAGCTGAGAATCTTCACCCNTGTTTGGGTTTGTTTGTTTGTTTTGGATCTTTTTTTCTCAACATCCTTGATTTCTTACTGTATCTTCTATATCTTCACATGATGACTCTGAAGTAGTGCCTCTCTTTCATGAATGGAAGCAGGTCCAGCTGTGGGTCTTCACTGCTGCATGTCCTTCATGATGATTTCTGGTTTATAAGCCTACCTTTTCCCCCTCAAACACCCAACCACAGGGAAATGCTACTAATTGTCCATGCTCTTCTTTCTCCAACTCATCAATATTAATTGAAGTGGGATCTGCCATCATTCATCAGGAAAATATTCACATTAGCTGCACCAAAGAACACAAAAAGGACATAAAAATGGACAAGCTCTGTGGACCAGGATGCAAGTCACGAGAGTGTGCAATTCAACAGAGAACAAGGAATATTCTTGATTATGATCCACCCAAATATTATTCATAAGCAGCAAAATTAAATGAGGACAGATTTTCTACAGAACTGTGTGCACAATATTTTGTAAACAATCCTACCACAACCGTCCCAGCTTTCCTCTCGTCTGTAGAACAGTCTCCACCTACTGAGATAACATCAAGGACCTTCTTAAGTCCCAAGCCTGGCAATCCATCCACTTTGCAGATCCTGACACCTTCGGTTCTCCACAACCCTGAAACTGCCCAAATCCCTCAATTTCTTCCTGATAACCCCTGAACTCCCACCCATACTGTCTCCTGCTCCTCTCATTATCAGTTTAACAAGAAGTAGTGGAGGCAGCTATGCCATCTGGGTGCACACACACTGACTGATGTGCCACCCAGCCGAGAACAGCAAGTTCTTGTTCTCATGCTGAAAACCTGCTCCCCACAGGCCCATGACTGTAGTCTCCTGTGCATTTCTAAGAACCAGTTCTTGGAAGTCTGAGTCATTCTTTCAGTGTCACTGAAAATGGAAAGCAGATGAAAACAGCGTTAAGGAGGGAGAAGCAGGACTGACAGTCAGCAAAGACAGATGGACAGTTCCAGTGTGATCATGCTAAAAACGAGAATCCGCACTAAGAGCAATTCCTGAAATGTATCCAGAGGCTTAGCTACCTGTCACTCCACCTTTGAGTATACTTACATGATTTTGAATCAGTGCAACCTCCACAGGATTGTACAAAGATACCTGCACCTACAGGCAATGAGAAGCAGTGCTGTCTGCAGCCCTCACCTGCCTGCTCCTGGCTGAGGATGCGTCTTTGCAGGTCTCGCAGGTAAGCAAAGCCAGCATTTCACAGCCTGAAATCTTCAGACAGCTATCAGTTCTAATTAACTCTATGAAAGGTGCCATATGAGAGAGGCCACTCCAAAAGGTCATATGTTTTCTGCTTTGCGGCCGCTCATGGATGAGATTTCTGAAATTCCAGATACTGATCTCATCAGCACTACAGTCAACAGCAGAGTGAAATCTGTCACCCTGAATACAGATGTCAGTAGGATGGGTAGCTCCGTGGTCAGCCTCATAAGTACAAGGATAAATGCAAGGTGCTGTACTTGGGTCAGGACGATCCTCAGCAGCAATGCAGACTATGCTTTGGATGGATTGAGAGGAGTTCTGTGAAGAAAGACTTGAAGACGCTGGTAGATGAAAGATTAGACATGACCTGACAATGTCTGCTTGCAATCCAGAAAGCCAATTGTGTCTTGGGCTGCATCAAAAGAAGCATGACCAGCAGGCTGGGGGAAGAGATTCTATTCTGCCCCTCTACTTTGCTCTAGTGAGACCTCACCTGGAATAATGCACCCAGCTCTGGGGTACCCAGAAGGACATAGATTTGTTCTATCTAGAGGAAGCTGCAAAAATATGAAAATTATCAGAGACATGGAACATCTCAGCTGTGAGGACAGGCTGAGAGAGTTGGGGTTGTTCAGAGAAGGCTCCAGGAAGACTTTATTTTGGCCTCTCAATACTTAAAAGGCCATGTTAAGAAAGATAACAAAAGACATTTTACTGAGGCCCATAGTGATAGGACAAGGGGCAATGTTTTAAACTGGAAGAGGGTAGATTTAGACTGGACATAAGAAAGACATTTTTCATTGAAAGAGTGGTGAGACACTAGAACAGGTTACCCAGAGAAGTCGTGGGTGCTCCATCACTGGAAGTTCTCAAGGCTAACTCAAATGGGGCTTTGAGAAATCTGATCTAATGAAAGGTGTCTCCACCTATTCCAAGGGTATTGGAATTAGGGGATTTTTGAAAGTCCCTTTCAACCAAAATAATTCTACAATTTCATGTAATCAAGTTACATGTTCCCCATACAGGAAATGGAGTTTTAGGATAAATTATTCCTAACACAGGTGCCTGTAACACACCTGACAGGTGCTCAGGTCACAGATTACCCTCCATGGACTCCTCACTGACTCTCTACCATGCTCATATGCAGACCTGCATTTTGAATGCATTATATGGGATTTAGTTGCCATAACACAGGCATGTAGAACTGCTTCAGTTACTGAAGGCACCTGAAGACAATCCAGAAGAGCGCAGGTCTGTTACCTTTGCCAACCCTGTGCAGATGCCTTGGACAACCTGAGAACTCCCAAAGAGTGTGAAACTTCCATGGATTCACGAGTGAACCCCACCTCTGAACCTAGATGAGGTGCACCACATATATGGCACCTGAGCTTGTAATTGACTGAAGATTTTTTTTCAGGCATTGATAAAATCTTCCTGTCCTTTGCCAAGTGCAAAGACTGTAAGTTAGGATTTCAGATAGGGTCACATTAGTTTTAGTAGCGATGACAACAATGACAGTAAGAACAACAACAACTTAAAGGTTCAAGTTCAGCCCTAGAGAGACTGTGGCCACAAAAGTCTAATAGCAAGACACAGCCCCATCTGCTTTCGTGCCTGAAATTAGCTGGAAAATACTCTTGTTACCTGTTTGACCCAAGAATTCCATCTGAAACTGCTCAGAAACTTCTCAACGTAAAATTTTCCAAAGATATTAGCTTTGTTTTACAAGATTTTGGAAAAATATTTTTCCACCACAATTTGCAAAGTCATCAAAATCTCAACCTTCTTGAAGAATGCACTGATTTCTATTCGGTGTTGCTTAAAATAAGGCTTTCAGATGATACATTTTAGCATTTAGTTGTTGTTCCATCTGAAATACATTTCAGGATATGTTGTTTATTCTGATTTATGTTATAAGCTTATTTATTATGCTCTCTTTTATCCCGTATTTATGTTCACATTTAATTTTATACTCACTTTCTTATTTTAATTCCACATTCTGTAGTTTTTATCAAGTAAAAATGAAATATTGGGAGTCAAACAAAAATGAACACAGGAACAGTTTTGGTGATGTATTGTCTTTGACAAAACAAACGGGATGCTGTTTTCAAGTGCACACCAGAGGCAAAAAAATCAAAATGTAGCATTATAATATTTCAGATTACAGTGACAAAAAGCACATATCAGAACTATTGAATTTCCCTTAATGCTGAAACTCCATAGTCCCATCATCTCACTATACATGCTGATGTATTTGTTTAATCACCCAAATATAAAAGGTTGGGGTTTTGTTGTTTTGGTTTTGGGTTGTTTTGGTTTTTTTTAGTACTGGCAGTAGTTATGTCATTAAAAATTGATTTACAAATATTTTTCCTTTTGCAAATGAACACTCCATTTTGCTGTGATTTTAGGAATGATATCACTATTATCCCTCTGTATTTGATGTTGAATGTTTACACTCCCTGGTTTTGAATCCTCTTTAATCTGACTCTAGATACACCCTACTTGTTAGAGGAACTAAAAAGCAGGCAGACACTGCATAAGTGTATGTGGCATTTGCTATTCCTTATCCTCGGGCTGAAAACATTGATTTCCTCACTAAGGGAGAAGGAGCAGAACAACGCAAATGTTGCTAATTAGCTCCATGCTGCAAATGTAGAAGAAGATATAAAAGTCTGGGAACATGCACCGACAACTGCCCGAGAGCTTTCCTTTGCCGGTGACTATTCAGCATGTATTTAGCTGACAAATGCATTTGGTGAGAGTCAAGGTTCACGCATCACCATCCTTTTAACCAGAATAGCTGCAGTAAACCTATCTCTTCTTTATTTTTCTTTACACTGCTGGCTCAGGCAAAACCCTTAAAGAACAGTAATCTGCCTTCCTACATCTTCATGAACAGAGAATTAGGTAGAGATCTGCTTTTGTTTTGTGATTGCTTTTTAATATCTTTTCACTACAGCAGATAGACTTGACGTCATTAAGCCTGTTGTTACTGTATTTTGAGAGGATTAGTAAACACATAATTGATATCAGGTTTTTTCCTGTTGTAGATTTGGTAAGTTTGGTGGTATTTAGATAAGATTTTTTTTTTTCCTTCCCCAAAAACATTCTGTGAGATGAGAGAACAAAACTGTCTCATTTCATTACCTTAGTAAGTGCTGATGTGTGCTTTGGTTTGCTTTTGCTTTTGCTTTTCTGGATATACAGCATCATTTCATGAAACACAAACTTGGTGCAGATATTGAAAAGCCAATAAAGCTGAATATTGAGAAAAATGTACAGAATCATAGAATTACAGAAAGGTGGGAGTTGGAAGCGACCTCTGTAAATTACCTAGTCCAATCTCCCTGCTGTCCAAGATTGTGTCCAGGGGAGTTTAGAGTCTCTCCAGAGAAGGAGACTCCACACCCCTCTGGGCAGCCTCTTTCAGTGCTACATAACCTCACAGGAAAGAAGTTTTACCTTTTGCTTGGGTGGAACATCCTCTGTGTTGTGCCCACTGCCCCTTGTTCTCTTACTGGAAAGACTGTGGTCTCATCCTCTTGACACCAATTCTTTGGATATAGAGAACCATTGATAAGATCTCTTCTCAGTATTCTTCAGAGTAAAGAGACCCAAGACTCTCAGCCTTTCTTCACCAGAGAGATACTCTAGTTCCCTCATTACCTTTCTAGCCCTCTGTTGCACATTCTTCAGCAGTTCCCTGTCTGTCTTGAACTGAAGAGTCCAGAACTGGACAGAGTACTCCAGATGTAGCCTCAAAGACAAATGCCCAATACATCCAGATGTGGCCTTGGTGAAGAATGTCAAGGAAGGTCACATGACAGGCTATTGCAAGGACTTTCTTGATCTTACTCTTTTTTATATGCACTAATGAGTCTTCCTTTTCTACTCTTCCTTCAGTCTCTTGAATTTCCCAAAAGCTGCTGAGTAGAGAAAACATCAAGTCATTACTACATCACTACAGTGAGTATCTCAGACAGATGTAGATGGACAGACAACCATCAGACATTTTGATTGAACTAGTTCCATACAACTAGAGTTGTATGCCTTTTTCAATTGAATATGGACAAGTGGTAGCACATAAAGCTGCTCCTAACTCCTCTCAGCCCTCAGCACATGCACTGTGATTTCCACTCCTGGAGGAAAGGGACTTAACTGTTTCAGAGGGCTGGCACACAAAATTAATTGAGTGAGAAGACCATTCTGATGCATCCACTGTAAGTCTAACAGTATATCTGAAGGCCATTTCAGAAACTCCCATTTTCTGCTAGATATCTCCTCAGGGTCGTTTGTGAAGATGTGTCACTTAATATTAGACAGAGAGTAAATGGTGAAAGACAAGAAAAATTATAAAAGCAGGAGCCAGATTCTCAAGGCAGGACAGAAGCAGCCATGCTCACTGCAGGAACACCTTTCCACAGCTTGGAGGCTCAGCAAAGACTATCTAATGGAAGCAGGGAGAGTTCCAGCAGCAGCAAGGACAGCTTAACACAAAGGTTATTTGTGTTTCCTCTTTCAATCTCATCTTCCAGCCTGGGGAGTTCATATCCCAAATGCATTTGACACATTTCCATTTCTCAAAGCCAAGCTTTTTGCACCAGCTGCTCTTCACTCCATCCAATATGCTGGCAACCTTTCCCCAGGACAAGCTGGAGTCATCTGCCCACAATAGCCCACCTCACCAAAGGTGCTCAACTGTGCATTACTTTGTTGGGACTAGTCACTTTGATCCCAAGCTAGTGCAGGCTGGTGCCCTCATCTGTGAAAGACCAGAATTATGACAGCTGCTTTACAATCCCACCTCACCTAGCAGAGCTGTGTGTATTCACCTCAGCAGGATGGAAATGTCTCCTGTGCTCTGAATCATACTCAACCTTTTTTCAACAGGTGTACCAAGCATGCTTTTAAACTTACCACAGTGGTAACTTCCCCTTGGATATGGTAGGTGGAGGTTGTGCAGAAGTGCTTCCATTGCACTGACTACATGATCTTTTGCTGTCTCAAATCTTCTCCTTTGCCCCAGTTTCCCTTAGCATTTGGACTCATAAGAATTTTTTTCTAGGTCTTATGGAGGAGCAGATGAGGAAACTGTGGTTGTTTAGGCCAGAGAAAACAAGGCTGATGGGAGACCTTTTGGCTGTTGACAACTACCTGAAAAGAGGTTGGGGCCAGGTGGCAGGTAGTCTCTTTTCCCAAGCAGGAGGATGAGGAAATGACCTAAAGTTGCATTGAGTGAAATTTAGGTTGGATATGAGAAGAAATTTCGTCACTGAAAGGGTTCTAAAACACTGAAATAGACTCCCCCAAGAAGGTGGTTGAATCCCCATCCCTGGAGGTGTTTGAAAGATTCAGAGATATGGTGCTCAGACATATGGGTTAGCACCAGTCTAATAGATAGTGATTGGACTTGATGATCTTAGAGGTCTTTTCCAACTCAAACAATTCTATTATTCTATGTTTCTATTTGCATCGTGGAGGAACCCAACCAGTCTCTCGACATTGCTCTCAGCCACACTGTCAGTGGAATTCTCAACCTACTTTGCAGACCTGGTCCCTTAAGATCGGTTTGGATGATCTTCTAACAGAGCCTCGTACCATCCATTCAGTGCATGAAACTTTCATTTCCTAAGGGTGAAGCTGTTGGTAAATCATCTATCTAAACAGGGTGGGAGGCTGACCATTAGAAAATGGTAATAAATCATCCTGTGATTTAAAATCTAAATTTAATTTCAGACATGCAGCAGAAAAGGAGAGGAGGGAAGATGGACCATTAAGAATTTTGTTTCCAAAGCAATTGAGAGCACATAATGAGGACCAACAGGGAAGCTCTGTGATTTCCTGCAAAATGAACTCTGACAGAAATAAAGTTCTGGTATGTTGCTGGTAACTCCACACAGATGCCTTCCTGTTGCTTCACTGGTTACATTTCCACTTCTACATTATCCTGTCCCTGGGAAACACCCATTCTGCAGCCTCACCCATTCTGTCACCTGTGAGCAGTCCTTGAAAGGAAATATTGCCTGAACTACTGAAGGTCCTGCTTTGGAAGACAACAGGTGGGTGGTCTCCCAAGATGCTCTCGTCAGACCCCACCTGGAGTACTGTGTGCAGTTCTGGAGCCCTCAGCACAGGAAGGACATGGAAGTGTTGGAACAGGTCCAGAGGAGGGCCACGAGGATGATCAGAGGGCTGGAGCAGCTCTGCTATGAGGACAGGCTGAGAGAGTTGTAGCTCTTTAGCCTGGAGAAGAGAAGGCTTCGAGGGGACCTGATAGTAGTCTTCCAGTACCTGAAGGGGGCCTACAGGAAGGCTGGGGAGGGATTATTTACAAGGTCCTGCAATGACAGAACAAGGGGCAATGGGTTTAAACTGGTAGAGGGGAGATATAGACTGGATGTTAGGAGGAAGTTCTTTCCAGTGAGGGTGGTGAGGCACTGGAACAGGTTGCCCAGGGAGGTTGTGGCTGCTCCCTCCCTGGAAGTGTTCAAGGCCAGGTTGGAGGAGGCCTTGAGTGAGCTGTACTAGTGGGAGGTGTCCCTGCCTATGGCAGGGGGTTGGAACTAGATGATCCTTGAGGGCCCTTCCAACCTTACCATTCTATGATTCTATGAATTTTGGGGAGTGCAGTAAGATTTGGAGATATCAGAGCTTGGGAGTAAACTGGGAATTTATTTGGCAGGGCAGAAAGCTTCCTACGATCCCAAGTGATTTACCCATTCAGCCAGACTGAGTCAGAGGTAGGTCTCACAGTTTTTGTTCTCAAAGAAGATCTATCTGCAGGTAGAATCATAGACTTATATAACCACAGATGTAAAGAATCATAGAATAGTTTAGAAAGGAAGGGACCTCTGTAGTTCATCTAGCCCAACCTCTCTACAAAGATAAGGGACGAGTAGCTGTATGTAGGGTATATATATGAACCAAAAAGGATCCTCCTGTCCTCCCTGTCTCACAGGAAAAAGATTTTACCTTGAGAACAAAACACTGTAAAATTAAAATGTCTTTGCCCACATTCATTGTCTGTGAGATGTAAACCAAAACTGCTCATATTATTTTTTTCTCACAAAATGCTTTGTTGTTTCCTGACAAAGGGAACTGAAGAAGGCCAGGCCTTGAGCAAATTGAAATCTCCAGGCTTCAAACAGTCATTTCAGTTTCTCTATATGGTCCTTAGCATCACTGGAGTTTCAGCAGTTGAGTGGTTGTTTCAGTTGATGTCTCGAATAATTTTTGTTTTCTTGAACAAAAACCTCAGCCCTGCACCTGATATGTGCTGATCAACTGTTGAGATGAGAGAAGGACCTGTCTGGGCAACCTTTGTTGGGAAAGGCAAGACAACCATTAGCAAAATATTCCTTGAGCATCTTTTCTTTTCAGGTGTTCCATTCCTCTCACCCCACTATTTCTGCATGAAGCACTTTCATACATGCAAACAAGATGATCAGGATCATGCATTACCACCAGCTAGGGGATAGCTTCCATGTTCAGCAGCTACCCACTCACACGATGTCTGAAGCTGTCTCTGTATTATTCCTTTGAGCACAAGGAATGTTCTTACATATTTAAATGCATCTCAGAATTTGCTGTGGTTTGTGCAGTGATTAATGGGAGGTCTGAGCTTCTTTCATGCTACCAGCCTTGTAATCAGTTTACTTGGGGATTCTCTTCTGGGATTAACAACTTTGCACAAAATTGTTACATCAGATACAGGTCCCAGGGGGACAAATGTCATTTTTGACATGATTAACTGAGGAAAGTTGCAATTATAAATAGACATAGAATTGGCTGGCAGGATCTGAGACACTGTGCTTCAAAGGAATGCTCAGAGCTTGTTTTTCCCCTGACTGACAGCTTCTGTCACTCTCAAGAGCGCTGTGTTTCTTGGGCATTGCCCATAATTCTGTTGAACTTCTGGGACCAGGTCTTTTGCTAATGTAAATTAAAATCTATACTTGGGAAAGGCCAGTTGATGCCTTCGCACCAAAACATTGCATGTTTTGCTGCAAATTGCCTGACACTTTAAACAGAGATGAACTCCTGCTTATTCCATTGCTGCTACACCCACTTTCATGTGGTGTGAAGTGCAGCAGATTTCAGGATATTTTATTTTAGAGGACTGAATTTTAATGAGAATCTCTGTTAACCTCTACAGTCCCAGCTATATCAGACACATTATAACTCAAAACAAACTTACTCAGATGACTAGCTGGTCTCCCCAAAGAAATTATGCCTATTGAGACATTTGGGAGCTGCTGCTGCTGCAAAGTATCTCTGCAGAGAAAGACCTGCAAGTGCTGGTGGACAAGAAGTTCACCATGAGCCTGCAGTCTGCTTTTGTGGCCAAGGACGTCAATGGTCTCCTGAGATGCATTAAAAGTGTAACCAGAAGATCAAGAGAGGTTCTTCTCCTCCACTATGCCCTGGTGAGGCCACACCTGGAGACCTGGGTCCAGTTCTGGGCTTTGCGGTACAAGAAGGGCAGAAAATCACTGGAGAGAGTCCAACAGAGGGTTCACAGAGGTGATTAGGGGACTGGAATGTCTCTCTTGTGAGGAAAAGCTGAGACACCTGAGGCTGTTTAGCCTGGAGAACAGTAGTCTGAGAGGGGATCTTCTCAGTGCTTATCAGTATCTAAAGGGTGGAGGCTATGGGGTCAGACTCTTTTAATTGATGCCCACGACAAGTGGCAATGGGCGCAAACTGAAGGCAGGAGATTTCACCTGAATTTAAGGAAAAACTTGTTTCCTTTGAGGGTGACAGAGAAGTGAACCAGGCTACCCAGACAGGCTGCAGAGTGTCCTTCTCTGGAGAAATTCCAAACCCACCTGCATGTGATCCTGTGCAACCTTCTCTAGGTGAGTCTGCTTTAGCAGTGTGGTTGGACTAGACAATCTCCAGAGGTCACTTCCAACCCCTACCATTCTGTGGTTCTGTGATTGTAATGTCTCCTGTTGTTGCTCAACCATCCTATAAAGGTGTCCTTTTATTCTGCTTGGTGGACAACACTGTATTTGGGAATGGACAATAAAAGCTTTGAGCTTTGTAGAGTAGATGACTTTTGTTTCTGTTGATCGGAAAGATTTCCATCCAGCTCAGATCCTTCGCTGAGAGTGCGAGTTCATCCATCTATCTCATCTGCCTATGAGCTGAAAGAGGCTTTGGAGGTGTCCTTTTGTATCTACTTGCTATGGAGGAAACCTAGATAACAGTTCAAATATATATATCCAATTAGTAATAATTATAATCAACAATAATTTGTGTATTATATATAATATGTAATAATTACATATATTATGTGTCTATTTTAATGTATTTATAATTTCCAGTGGCTCAAGTTGAATTAATTGGACTCCACAACACAGAACAGGAATTGCACTCCAAAAGTCTGACAGTCCCTTCCCACCCCTCAGAAGTGGACTCAGTGCGCACTTCAATTACAGCTTTTCAGCTAGGATTATGGAACATAGTTCCACTGGTTCTGAGTGACCTTCTCCACCCCTCCAAAAGGCTCCTTGGAAGGGTTTTGCAGAATGGACTTTCTCTTGTTCCATTTCTGGGAGCCCACTTCACAATGGAGAATGTCTGCTGTCATTCATTCAACCACATCACATCGTGGATCTGAGTGTCAGATGAGCCTCTGTTCTCTTCTGCCATGAAAATAATAGCACCTTAGGCACAGAGGAAAGGAAATCTGTAAGAGTTAAGAAAGCTGCCCAGCCCATGACTGAGATACAACAATTTTGCAGAGCCTTTTTCCTTGCTTTTTCACTTTCAGGTCACTTCCTGGACCTTTATGAACATTTTCTTCCATCAGCTTTTGCTTCAGTCACAGAAAAAAAAAAAAGTACAAACAAAAGTCAATGGCTAGGGTGATGTTGTTGAGCAAAGCTTGCCCTGCCAGCTTGCTATTTCTGGCTGGATCCTTTTAAACTTGTGGATGGCTCTGTAAGCCTTATTTACACTTATTTACTAAACTCCATCTGACAGAAAACACAGCAGCTTTTCTCATCCCCCCACTCTCCATCGCTCTGCAGAAGGATTCATGCAGGCAGAACCACAGTGCCCACTGAATGGCAGAAAATGTGATGGGAATGGGTGTGAATCCTTGCTGTTAGAGGAACAGAAAAGAAAAAGGAGCAATACAAGTTAAAAAATGTTCAGAGAGACCTCTGTAAGAGACCCCTGCAAACTCAAATGAGGGCAGTGGTGTTTTGCATTGGGTAAGCAGCACCTTCTTCTGATTTAGGCTTTTTTTCCTAGAGTGGAGGGTGGCCCACTTAAAGGTGAAGCAGACCAGCTGTTTAGCAACACAAAACAACATCAAAAAAAAAAAAAAAAATCCCAGTGCCAGGCAGCAAAGAGAAATTCTGCATAGAAATGAATAAAAAAAAAAAAGGAGGAAAACCGGAGCAGGTAGGATGTGATTTCTCAGCTGTATGAAATCACAGCACCAGCAGGAACACCATTAATCCAATAAAACCCACCACCTGCTTTGCTGAACTCAATAGTACTCAGCACCTTGGCATTTCCCAGGGGATTTGCAGTAAAAATAACATAAATCTAATGCTGGACCCAGACAGGTCTTACTCAACCTTTCTAAATCCTTGGGATCCTTTGCAGACATCATACATGGCTTGGATGATCTCCTACAATATGCTAGGCAATGAGCTCTTGTATGAGATATATTCTTCCAAACTACAGCAGAGACCTTATGGCTCTTTTAGCTTTGCACATCCCAGCATGGCATGATCAGAGCAAACTGATAAAGAAAGGGCAACATATACCGTTACTAATCCTATGGCAGCCATGAAGATTCTCATGGGTTCATCAGTTTTCCTTACACAAATGGCTTGTGTCTTCCTTTACAGGTCACCAATGCCTAGACACATCTCACACAAGGGCTTCTGGCCTCTTTCTTTCTAATACATACAAATTCAGAGTAAAACCATAGAATCATTTTGTTTACAAGAGACCTTTAGTATCACCAAGTCCAACCATTAACCCAACACTGCTAGGCCAGCACTAAACCACTTTCCTAAGTGAATATAATTAGGACAATGAACACTCACAGGGAGATCATCAAAAGTCTTCTGAAGAGCTACCATATCACTAAAATTGTGTAAAAGTCAAGGTAAGGCTGGAGGAGATCTGCAGAGCGCAGGGATATGGTTTTGATGGGTACGTCTCCAATGTTCACTGCACCACCTTACTTCAAGAGTGGCATTTAAACCTAGAGTAAACATTTGGCATTGATTTGCAGCATACTCAGATCCCTCTCACAAGTCACCTTCAATTAAACATTAATTAACTGCAACATAGGAGCCTTTCTGCTGCTTCATTAAAAGGATGCACTGCAGAAACCTCACTGAGATTCTCAGACACAAATATGCTTAAAAAACAGGCTTCTCATTGGTACCTAATCTTCCAACAGAACAAAAGACAGCTAATGAGCATGGTCAATACCTCCATTGATGGTGTAATTACACAACAATTTGAGTCTAAGACAAACTTAGTTTTCCTCAAATGTTTGGGGTTTGTTTGTCCTATGAGTGCTGTCAAGGCAAAATTCAAAGCCTTCTGTTGATGTGTTACTCCCCAGTTAGAGGAATCTCTCTACAAGTATGGAACAAAATGACATTTTGGATGCATCACTGGTTTACTTTCCTTTCCCCCTTTCCTTCCCTCTTCCCCCTTCCCACTTCCCCCTTCCCACTTCCCCCTTCCCACTTCCCCCTTCCCCCTTCTTCCTTCCCTCTTCCTCCTTTCCTCTTCCTCCTTTCCTCTTCCCCCTTCCCTCTTCCCCCTTCCCTTCCCTTCCCTTCCCTTCCCTTCCCTTCCCTTCCCTTCTCCTTTTTAAGAGTGATATGCCAGATCACTGGAATTGCAACCCAAGTTCATACCTATCTGCATTTTAAAAACATGAATGTTTTTTGGTGTAAAGGGCTCTGGGAACTTCAGTGCAGCTTTTGAAATAAGATAGATGGTCTCACCTTCACAGTACTGTGACTTTTGAAACAAAACAGTGGTTGGTGAGTTTTGAAACAATTTCAGAGTACACATTGCAACTCCACATCACCCACACAAGGGTGGGACTGTTGACTATACTCTGATAAGTTAACCAAAGAGGGCTGAAGGGCACTGAAAATTATTCATACAATCATAGAATCATTTTGGCTGGAAAAGACCTTCAAGATCGTTGAGTCCAACTGTTGACCCAAGACCACCCTGGCCATTAAACTGTGTCCCAGAATGACAAGTGTACATGTTTCTGAACACCTTCAGGGATGGTGTCCTCACGACCTCCCTGGACAGCATGTTTCAATGCCTGACAACTCTTTCAGTAAGGAAAATTTTACTAATACCCAATCTAAACCTCTCCAGGTGCACTTTGAGGCCATTTCCTCTTTTTCTGTCACTACAATGGTTCCTGGCATAGTTCTGCCCTCTAGAAATTTTCACTACTCCTCCAATACCATTATTTGCACACGGTGCCTCTTGTAGGAGACCATGTGGCCATAGGACTTCAAGATTAATGAGCTTCCTCTGCTCTCCTGCTTTAAGTCTACTTGGTGAAACCATGGGAGTTCAAGCACACATCACAAGTCATCTTCCTTGTCAGATCTCTGAGGACTGCAGACAATAGATTTAGTTTGAAAACAAGACTGCACAACTTTTTAACAACCAATAGCCAGTGAAAAGTGCACTGGGCACTTGTGAAGATTCAGAAATCACTGGAATAAAGCCGAGCTTTACCGAAAGCTTTTCTGTAGTGAAACCAAACGCAAAGAGCTGTGAAACAATCTTGCCGGTAATGGAGAGCATTTATCACCTTCACAGATTCATGGAGCCATTCTGCACACCTGAGGCTGCTAACAGTGTGGGGGGACAAGGGGGAGTTTCACAAAAGGCCAACATATGGCAGTAAATCTGGACTAGCTGAACACTGAGAGAAATTCATAGTAATAACTCAGGATACTTGTAGAAAACAGGTTTCTGTGTTCCTGGCTGGCCTGTAAAGGGGTATCAAGGTAGAGGTTTAACATCATAGAATCACAGAATCATAGAACGGTTTGAGTTGGAAGGGACCTTAAAGATCATCTAGTTCCAGCCCCCTGCCATGGGCAGGGACACCTCCCACCACACCAGGTTGCTCAAGGCCTTGCCCAAGCTGGTCTTGAGCACTTCCACAGAGAAGGCATCCACGACCTCTGTGGACAACATCCCTGGGAAACCTGTTTCAGTGTCTCAGCACTCTCACTGTAAAGTCTAAATCTCCCCCCTCAAGCTTCAATTCATTACCTATCATCCTATCACTATAAGCCCTTGTAAAAAGTCCCTTCCCAGCTTTCTTGTAGGTCCCCTCAGGTACTGAAATTTCTCTACAAATTCTCCCTGGAGCCTTCTTTTCTCCAACCTGAATAGCCCAAACTGTCTCAACCTGTCCCCATAGGGTAAGTTCTCCAGCCCTCTGATCATCTTCATGGCCCTCTTCTGGACCCATTTCAACAGCCTAATTTCTTTCTTGTGCTGGAGTGCACCAGGACTGGATGTAGTACTCCAGGTGGGATCTAAAGAGAGCAGAGTAGAAGGGAAGAGTCATCTCTCCCATCTTGCTATCACACTTCTTTTGACGCAACCCAGGATACGGTTGGCCTTTTGGGCTGATAGCATGCATTGCTCATGCCCCCAATTCCTTTCTCTCAAAACTGCATCTTCTCAGTCATGATTTACATGAAAAAAACACTGTGAAATTCAGCTTGAAGAAGAGAATTCTTGTAGATAATACTAAAAATTAGGTATCCAGTGTAAGGCAGATTCCTATAACAGCCAGCAGAGACAGAGAGTCACCTCTGGACATCACTTCTCAGAAGCAGGATGACCCATCACTGGAGGAGCCTTGTTCCTTCCACTGATCACAGAGGGAAATGAAGCTGTGCAAACATCAGGAAGCTTGAAAAGGACAGAGTATTTCAATTACAAGATCACGGAAGAGAAAATTGATGCTTTAATTTTTATTTTACTGATTATTTTGACTGGAACTCTGTTTGCCTTGTTCCTGCAACCCTCAAAGGCATATGAGGGCATAATTAAGGCATAATCTCTTTTGCTTGGTAAAATATGGAGCAATAAATGGCTGTTAAGATTGATTAGGGGCTGAAGCAAGCCACAAGCCTGGGGTGAATTTCACCTTGCTATTTCTCAGGATGATGCAAAGAAATTAAAGTTCAGCATTTTGCAGGCAAATCACATGCCAACTCGGGAAAGATAAGCCCTGTGCACAGCTGCTTTCCTTGGGGAGAGTCTGAACTCTTCTGTAGTGTTTCTGCTTTATGTTGTCCTGAAGAACTGGACCGAAATCACTGCCTTTGAATGGATGATCACACTTAAAAGGAAAATATAACTGAAACCTCAGGGCAAAATATTTATATACAATGAAATTTATGCTTTTTTGAACCAACTAACAGTCTGGAAAAACCACTGCCCCAAAGAAGCATCAAAGAGTTGTAGGGCTGTGATTGAGGCCAGAAATCAACCAAGAGGCTTGATCATCAGGCTAAAGTGCAACTGAGGTCAAGAAAAACCTATGTAGCATAGAAAGGATACAAGTCTGCACAGGCCAGAAGTGGTTGAGAATCACAGAATCATAGAATGGTAAGGTTGGAAGGGACCTCAAGGATCATCTAGTTCCAACCCCCTGCCATAGGCAGGGACACCTCCCACTAGTACAGGTCACTCAAGGCCTTGTCCAACCTGGCCTTGAACACTTCCAGGGAGGGAGCAACCAGAACCTCCCTGGGCAACCTGTTCCAGTGTCTCACCACCCTCACTGGAAAGAACTTCCTCCTAACATCCAGTTTCAATCTCCCCTCTGCCAGTTCAAACCCATTGCCCCTTGTCCTGTCATTGCAAGACCTTGTCAATAATCCCTCCCCAGCCTTCCTGTAGGCCCCCTTCAGATACTGGAAGGCTACTATCAGGTCCCCTTGAAGCCTTCTCTTCTCCAGGCTGAAGAACCCAAACTCTCTCAGCCTGTCCTCATAGCAGAGCTGCTCCAGCCCTCTGATCATCTTTGTGGCCCTCATGAAGAAGAAACGATTGAGGTGAAAGTGCTGGAAATGGGAAATCCCTTCTCCAGGATGCTACAACTTGCAGATGAACAAGTAAGTAATCCTACCCTGTGCCAGACTGGCATCATCTGTCTCTCCTCCTCCTGTTTAGCCTGGAGAAGAGGAGGCTGAGAGGAGATCTTATTAATGTTTACAAATATCTAAAGGGTAGGCATGAAGAAGAAGTGGCCAGTCTCTTTCCAGTAGTGCCCTGTCATAGGACAAAGAACAGTGGATATAAACTGGAACACAGGAAGCTTGGGCTCAGCATGAGGAAAAGCTTATGTTCTTTGAGGGTGACAGAGCACTGAAACATGCTGTCCAGAGAGGTAGTGGAGTCTCCATCTCTGGAGTCATTCAAAACACACATGGATGCTCTGCTGTGCAACCTGCTCTGGGTGAACCTGCTCTGGGTGAGAGATTGGACTTGATGACTTCCAGAGGTCCCTTCCAACCTCTGCCATTCCATGATTCTCCAAGCCTGCATTGTCCTGTATATCTTTCCCAATTCTGTTTCCAGAGACTTGTGACAACCATTGCCTAGGTAACAGCATCTTGCATGGTGTATTCTACTGACTCCAGTGCATGTGGAGGCGTGTGCTGTGCCTGCATTCCTAGTGGGATAAGTGGAAAGTTGAATGCTGTGTGTGGGAGAGAAACTTCTTATATTGCTTCTTGACACCATTGGAGGCAAGAAGGTCAGCATCTTGCATCCCTCTATAGTGCTTGGTGGCTGCTGCTGTGGTAGCTAATGTGGAATTTATTGTCTTCTTGGGATCTTGGTGAGAGGGCTAGGAAGAGAGTGACGTGGTGGACTTTTTGCCAGCATCCTGGCCTGGGACGTCTTTGTCGAATGTGAGTTAATTTTGCATAGCTAAATCTTTGATTATTCAGAAGCCAGCTTGTGGGGATGCTGCAGGGCCTGTCCTCTTTAATAAGTTTATTAATGATCTGGGTGAGAGGGTGGAGTGCACCCTCAGTAAGTTTGCAGACAACACCAAGCTGCATGGCTGAGTTTATCTGCTAGAGGACAGAGAGGCTTTACAGTGGGTTCTCGACAGTTTAGACTAATGGGCCATGACTGATTGCATAAAGTTCAACAAAGCCAAGTGTCAGGTCCTGAACCTGGGTCACAACAAACCTGACGGTAAACTACAGGCATGGGGATGTGTTGTTGAAAAGCAGCAACTTAGAGAGGGACCTGAGGGTATTAGTTGACAGATGACTTCAGTGTGCCCAGGTTGGCAAGAAAACCAGTGACATCCTGATTTCTATTAGAAACATGGTGGTCTTAAGGAACAGGGAGGTGACCATCCACCTGTACTCAGCACTGGTGAGGCCATGCCTTGAGCATTGTTCCTCAGTTCTGCACCACTCACTATAGAAAAGAAATTGGGTAATTCAAGCAGCAAGTCATGTTGAAAGACATCTCTAAGAAAAGATGGACAGCAAAATAGATGGCAGTCTGGTCCCACAACTTGAGGCTTAGTCATGGAGAAGGGGAAGTGAAAGACTGTCTTGCTTCACTGATGCATCTCCATGGACATGCTACTTGCAGATTTCCTTGGGATGACAGCAGGCAGTGGATTCATGTTGCCTGACTACCCAACATGTAATTGAAAAGGGTCTTCAGGTCAGTGCCCACCAGAATGAATGCAGAAAGAGAGGTGCAGAATGGAGGACCACAATCCCATGGTTATTAGCATGGCTGCAGAGCCAGAGGATTATTCTGCTAGACCAAAGATGTGAGCTATGAGAAGCCAATGCACAGAGAAACAGTCAGGAAGTAGAGGTAAATCCAGGAGTCTCAAAACCATATTTTATTCTGCATCACAGTTTCTTTCTGACCAGCTTGGTAAGACATCAGGAGAATGCTTGACCGATGATTCCTGGAAGAAAGTACAACTCTACCCCACAAGTTTGACTGATGGAGTGAGGAGTTAATCAGACTAAACTGTTCTGCTGCCAGTCAGGGTCACCCCTCCACTGAAAATACAGAGAAAGGATTTAAAATATTGAGATGGGGATATCAGGTTTTGGTAAGAACTTCTATGCAATATAAACAAAGGAGGTAGCAGAGGACAATGTGGGCAGCTCTCATCTTTGGCCAGGGAAGATGACAACAGTAACTTGCAGTGGAAAAGGCTCAAACCATCACCCAATAAACAAGAGACACCAGGCCTTATGGAAAGCATCATCCAGAAAAAAACAGATCTCAGTGGAATCCATCAAACCACTTGATCTCTGACCAATCAACCACGCTCCACAGCATGAAACCATTTCCCTTCTGTCTTTCCCATGTGGTTGCCTCATCTTCAGCTGGTCTCTCTTTTTGAAGGGTTGCTCTTTACTTTGACTTCTTTTAAGTAAAATTTTCTCCTTTGTGTAGCGATTCCTATCCAAATCCAATGTGTCAGAGGTGGGAGGAACAGTACCAGCCATCAGAAAATGCCTTTGAAATGATTTTCCACTACAAGCTGAAATGAAATAACTCAGCACAGAGTGCACATCAATCCTGTAGATTTATTCCCAGCTTGATATTGGTTAGAAATGAAAGCAGCAACCCCTTGGAAATGGACATAAAGCTTCCAATACTTCTCCAAACTTTCTAACTCATCTGTGGTGTTCCATTCCTTCCTTGTTTTTTGGGGTTTTTTTTATTCCCCCTTTCCTTCTCCCTATTACTCTCTCTCTCTCATTTTTATTTCCTTTTCGTTTATATTTTTTTGCTTTTCTTTTCCTTCCTTCTCCCTTGCCAAGACTGAAACCACTACAAGCTTTCACCCATCACTCTTGTACTATTCAAGGTAGATTGAGAAGCAAGGCAGTAAACAGGGCCTTAGGGTATAAATTAAACAGTGAAGTTCTCTATGTAGAGAGAAAGAAAACAGCTTCAACATGTGCTCACAGCAGTGGAGGGGGAAAGAAAATTCCTCAGAATTAGTGGTTTCTTTCTCTTCACTCTCCTTCCGTTTTTGTTTGCGTTGGATGGGCGTCCTGTGGTTTGCAGCTTGTATACTATTAGATTCCTTCTTTGGGGATTTAATGTCTTGAATAATAATGGCTTTGAGGTTCTGATGGTTTCTAGGTTGGACAAAGACTGGAAATGAAAGCTTATTACAGTGTTTGACAATCATCAATTATCATTCATAACTCTTATTAATCTGTATGTATTTAACAGTGGCAAACACACATGAGAACCTCCTTGTGTGAACCCAGGCTGCAGTCCAAGAGCTTGTTGCAGGGACAAAAGGCTCTTAGCCAGACAGGTGGTGAAACACTGCAAGATAATACTGGTTATCAGCACATTTTCCTCCTAATTAGCTCTTAACTATCACCCCTCAGTATTGCTGGCATTCATTGTATCATCAGAATCATTAAGGCGAGAACAGGTTGCTCAGAGATGTGGTAGAGGTCCCATCCCTGGAGACACACTAGGTGAAACTTGATGGGGTTCTGAGTAACTTAATCTAATTAAAGATGTTCCTGTACAGTGCAGTGAGGTTGGACAAGGGTCAAGGGTCCCTCTCAACCCAAAGAATTCCATGATCCTATGAAAAGACCTGTAAGATCCTCAAGTCCAACTGTAAGTTCCTTTCTGTGATCCAAGTCCTAAATGTATTTTACCACATCCTTTACTGATGTCTTGATAATCCTTTAGGAAAGCATTGCCTTTCCCTTCAGTGCTGCATTTACATACCTTCAGGGCAGAAACAGAACACTGAAGATGCCATTAATGGTGAGAGGAGTTGACTGAGCAGTGGAGAAAGTTTTAATGTAGAAGTTACCTGTTCAATGAATAAAGTGGAGAAAAAACGCCAAGCAACAAAGGAGTAATCCCCCCATTCCCCCCTTTTATCTCCATATGCCAAGGACATCAGATGTCTGTCATCATACAGGGCACTGGCATCAGGGATGGAGAGAAGAATATATGAAAATGGCCAGACATGGGATGAAAAAACGAAAAGGGGAAAACAAGGACATCAGGAAGAAAGATCAGTATTCAAGATAGGAAAAGTAACTCAATGTCCTGCCGCCTGGTTCCCTGTGGTCCTAAAACACTGGAGAAATTTTCAAAGAGAAAAGGTGTTTGGTTGTACAATGAACACTGATTTTCTCCATTGTATGCTGGAATCACTCATGAATATTGCAAAGGCACCTTGAAGCTCCTGTAGGAACAGCCTCAGAGTTTGTTTCTTGCCTTCAGATTCAGGGTGAAGGACTGCAATGACCCACCAGCCACTGACCAGGGGTGTTCACAGTCATCCCATGGTGATGGCAAGGTACACCAGTCTGAAAGGCTGGGTCCAGCAGCTAGAAAAACAGTTCTGTGGGCTCCTCCACAGGTCATCTCCCCAACATAGAAGTTATGTTTTGCTGTTTTGGTGAAGTGAGGCAGAAAGTCAGATAGGACAACTGTGTTTCTTACTTCGTATTTTACTAGGACAGACTGTCCAGAGAAGTTATGGAGTCTTCTTCTCTGGAGATATTTAAAACCCACCTGGATGTGATCCTATGCAACCTACTCTAGATGAACCTGCTTTAGCAGAGAGATTGGACTAGATGATCTCCGGAGGTCCCTTCCAACCCCTGTTGCTGTGGGATTCTGTATGATTCTCCTGTGACGAACATGGATGGCAAGCTGAGAGGGGATGAGAAGGAAGCTGATTTTCTCTCCTGATGCTGAATGAATGAGGAGAGTGAGTGACACATTAGAGCCACAACATGTGCAATCGTGGGTCAGAACTGGGGGGGAGGGGGGGGGGCAGATGCCTTCCCTTCTCATATCCATGGGCTGCTCATCCTCTTCCATTCTTTTCTTCTCCCTCTCCCACTCCTCCCAAAGTGCGTTTCGGAGCTGCTGCTGTGGCAGGTGAGTCAGTGACAGCTCAGACACGGGGCAGCCCCCTCAGCTGCTGAAATGCCAGCCAATCTCCCAGCAGACTCAGAGCCCACTATTATAAACCAATGCAACGCTTTTTTTTTTTTTTTTTTTTTTTTTTTTTTTTTTTTTTTTTTCCCCTTCTCTTCCCCTTCTCTTTTGGCTGTCATGGTGAGTCAGTAATCAAGATTCCTTTGTCATTTTGTGGGGTGATGGGGGAGCTGGTGGCTATGCCAGCGGGCACAAACTATGTGAAGCAGATTAGCTGCATCCTTGTACAGGTCTTGTATTGCTTTCTTGTTTGGGCTGAGAAAGCCAGACCAGCTTCAGTAAAGAGGGGGAAAGAAAAGAGCTGAAGGAAATAGCCCCACTCTGAATTTTAACACTCTCCTTCCTGATTCCTGGCACTCTTAAATGGAGCCCAAGATCCTTCTCAGTTAATAAGAACTATACAGCAAAATCTAGGAGGGTTAAAAGGAGAATAATTAAAACAAAAAACCAAACCAAAACAAAAAAAAATAAATCACAGCATCTGTAGTACCAAGTCCTGGGAGCACTTGGAGAAGCTGGTGGGCAACAAGGATAACGTCAACCCCTTTGTTCGGTGTTTCTTTGCTGCGGTGGGCTGCATGCTGTGGAAAACATGACAGCAGCAAGAATAGGAGTGAGGAAAGGAGGGAAGTGAAGGGGTGGACAAGGCAGGGTGTAGGGAGATTTTGGAGTTTCGTGGCCTGCAGGGGAAAGAATCAAAGACTCATAGAATCACAGAATCATTTCATTTTTTTAAAAAAAGACCTTTAACATAATTGAATCCAGTCATATATTTAACTACCACATCTGGTGCAAAAGAGCCCAGGGCAGAGGCGAGAGACCCAGGGATACTGCCAAGAGGAAGGGGACAGCCCAAAGTATGCTCATGGTTGAGGTGGAGCAGAAAGTCCAGTATTTTCTGCTGTGTGATCCCTCAGACTTCTCTGAACAAGTCATACTCTGGGATGGAATAACTGTTGTGGTGGATTGAAGCGAAGGGTGGTGCAATCTTGAACAGTCAAAGCAGATGCCAATGGGAGGGTAAGAACAGAGTAATGTACTGGAATCTGTCCCTAGGGTGCCCCAGCTTTGGAAAGGTTCAGGGGTGTTCTGACTGAGAGTTGGTGTCACGGTACCAGGCAGCACCACAAGCATTTTAATCCTGTGAATTTATCCAAAGACTTATAAAACCCATGAAGCATCAGTGGCATGACCTAGCAAAGAGCCCCCACAGCTTAGCACAATGTGTGAAAAGTGTCTCATCAGTTTGTGGTGGTCTCCTTCTCCTCTGGTACTAGAAGAAAGTGTAATTGTCAACCCCTTACTCAGCATCTCTCAGTCCCTCGTGATTTTGTAGACTGCTTGTTTCTCCTCTGTCATGGTTTTTACAAGCCAACAAGTCCTTTGACACACCATAGTGTTTTTTCTCTTACACTGCAGGACACCTCATGACAACTGAAGCTTTAGTGGTATTCTTACCATGGATGTGAGGCTTGTGTGATGCCAGTGAGGTGGACAAGCTAGGAAAGACCTTCCCTGGGTGCTGAACACTGCACCAGGGCAATGGTCCTACTGGAATCAACATGGAGAAACTGCAAAGAGGGAACTGTGTAGATGACATACAGTCAGAGATGGTATGTTATGAAACATCCTTCTTTTGTATTTGCTCTGCCTTCAAACACTTCTTCCACTACTTTCCCTCTGTGTATGCATAGGTCTTTGAGTAAAAATCCATGCTTTTAGCAAAAGGAGAGTAATCATTGTTTGGAGCATAAAATGACCTAAAAATTCCCTTCCAACCCTGGCTATTTTATGATTCTATGGAACACTTGGCTCTCCATATGGAAGGTGATTGCTGGATGCTAAGAGGTGTTGACATCTTTTTTGGTCTTTGGTTCCACTCTAGGGAAAAAAAGAGTTACACTTCAAGCTTTTTTAGTACTGAAAAGAATGTTTTTATTACAATATATTTTTTGTTAATTGTGTATTGATTTGTTTTTAATTCTGGACTAGAGATTAAGAGACAATTGATAGTTTGCTTAAATTATGAACTTCTGTAACTGCTAAATTGTCCAAAGCATGAGGAAGATCCTAGTGGAACATTCTTAGTGTATGTATTTGAAGGACAGGTGATTTCTTTCATCATCTATAAAATTATTCTATCACAGAGCTCAACTAACCTCATTTGTTGATGATAGCAATCTAATGCATATTTATTCTGAATAATAGCATGATCCAGTGGGTACCAGTGACACCGTGTCAAGAGCGGAATCAGTTGTTGAGCTGCTTCTGAGCATAGCTATGAGGTCCACCTACACTATACACAGAATCACAGAATGATGGGAGTTGGAAGGGGCCTCTGGAGATCATCTAGTCCAACCCCTGCCACAACAGGCTCCCCTAGAGCAGGTTGCATGGGATTGCATCCAGGTGTCTTTGAATGACTCCAGACATGGAGACTCCAGAACCTCCATGGGCAGCCTGTTCCACTGCTCTGCCACCATCAAACTTCCTCTTTGCTTGCCCCCTCAATCAGTTTTCTTTTTATTGACTTACTGGGTACTTTTCCCCTCTAGTCCTTCATCTCAGATGGAACCACTAGATTTAATTTTTCTGGTATTTTGCTGTAGGTTTCTTTGTTGTACTAAAATATGGCAATAAACATGATATGGAAGTTGGTGTTTTCCTTGGGTTTGGGGTTGGATGAATGCACACCTGCACCAAAACTTCCCTAATGCTGACAGGCAGGTTTTCAGGGCAACTCTTTCAAGACAGAAAGACAATTACTAAACATCCAGAGTGTTGTTATTGTTTGTTTGCTAATTTATATTATTGAATGAACTGCGACTAAATTACATTTTGTGCCACTTTAAAATAGTTAGTCAGAGATAATTCCTTCCCAGGGAACTTGTGATCTGAGGAGACAAGATGAACACACATAGAAGCAAGGACAGGAAGCTTATTATCCTTCTTGTGATGAGAATTTGAGGTTTTCAGTAGAGAAGGTCAACATCTTTCAGGGGTGATTCAGCACCGCTTAGATCTGAGTCACTTTTTATGCCCATCTCTCTAAGAGAAGAAAAAACAATATGGTTCCTCCCATAGTCATATCTAGATGTATGTTTAAAGGTTGGATTCTTAAATTTTGGTGTGCAACTCAGTTATATAAGATTAAAACAGGTTTTAAATTCCCTCCAGGCTTCTCTGTGCATCATTGTCTACTTTCAAAACTCTCTCCTGAACGACTAACCAACCCACTCCCAAGAGGAACAGAGAGAGACCTTAAAAGATGGTGACAGAAGATAGAGTGATGGAAGCAAATGTGCAGTTCTGATTTTGTTAATATTTTTTACCCATTAAACAGTTTAGAATATCCAAAAATTTTTTTTTACATTTTTTTTTTACTTCCTTTCCCCCTTCTTTGGCTGAAATCATCATTTGTGTGTGTTCATCCACCTAACACCCTTAACAGAGCTGCTGAGCTTTTTATAGAGATCAATAAAACTTAAAAGGTGGAACAACTGTGAGCTTCTCAAGTCCTTTACAAAAAGGTTTACCCAGTGCTGGGATTGCTGACCCCTTTGGGGTGATTGTTAGCAGAACAAAAGCCTAAGCGAGGACAAAGGGAAGTCAGTGTGGGAGAGAAAAGGGAATTGTGGAACTTCTAATTCAAGAAAATGCCACGGATGTTGAAATCACTGGAAAGGTCAAAGATACAAGCTGCATAAACACAGGGGTAAGTCAGGCTGGTAATGAGAGAGGGTATAAATTGATGCATCTTTGTACAGGAAGGAAAACGAAAGGGTTGGGAAAGTACCTGACAGAGCAGCTGATGGGAGGATCCAGAGTTATATAATGAAGAGTGGGGGGGTGGGGGTGGGGGGGTGGCTGGGTGGTTATTTAAGACTTCATTTGGCGATGTGGTCCCTAATTAGATAGTCTCCAGGCACTGACTCAATGAGGGAAGGAAAGGATGTCACTGAGAGCCTCGGAGTGCCTAGCAAAACCAGGAGCCAACATGGCTTGTATCCACGTATCCCTGCTACCCTCCAGACTGTGGCTACCCCTTTGCTCACCAACTTGCTGCTGAGCTAATACCAGCTGCATGATCTCATGAAGTTAGATAACACACATATGTGTTTCTGTGAAGCAGCTCTGAAATTTCATGTATGTCTATGGCCAGAAGGTGCTGCTTGAATATTAGAGTCATCATAACCAAAATTAATTTTGATATCACACCAGTAAAATCAGGTTTCAGTTACAAGTGCTACATAAATTGCATTAATTCCAGGAGAAATCATAGAATCATAGAATGGCTTAGGTTGGAAGTGACCTTAGAGATCATCCACTCCAACCTCCCTATCATGGGCAGGGATGCCTTTCAACTAGGTTTGGTTGCTCAAGGCTTCATTCATCCTGGCTTTGTAAATGCTTAGGGAGAAGGCATCTACAACTCCCCTGGGCAGTGTCACACAAGCATCCATCCATCCATCCATCCATTCATCCATCCATCCATCCATCCATCCATCCATCCATCCATCCATCCATCCATTCATCCATCCATCCATCCATCCATCCATCCATCCATCCATCCTCACTGAGCTACTATAGAGAAGAACTTGGTAGTACTCAACCAGAGTTGCTGATGCTGAGGAGAAACAAAGGTCATATCTCCAGACTTCCAGACTATGAGTCCTTACACATCAATAAAGGGATGGTAGTGAACATAATATACTTACCAGAGGGGCAGATGGCAAGAATGTGGAAACCAGAACAGGCAATTTGATGTTGTGCAGAAAAGCAAGTCTGATTAGATGAGTTCAACTCCTCTAATTCAGTTCCAGACCTCAGCAGTACATCTACCCTTCCTTGCCAAATTAAAAATTGATATGTGTATGGGAGGGAAATGAGAGTGAACTTCAGGACCTCCAGCAAGGTAAGGTTGAATTTCAGACAGAGGTTCAGACTCTGTCTTATTTTGCCTGAAATATTTCTGCTTTTTCCATAGCGCAGAACGTTGTTTTTTAGAATGGAACTCGACCTGCTTGGGCCATTGTTCTGAGCATAAAATTCAGATCATGTTTATCTGTAAAATGGAGACCTGGATCAGAATTGCAAATGTCAGATCTGAAGGTGAATTCTTCTACAATCTCAGAATGCTTGAATTTGGGATTCTTCTTCTGATCTTATTTAAAGAAGATGGCTGAGGCTGAATCTTCTGCTTCCTTCTGAATCAATGCTTTAGGCTTTATGATTTTGCAAATAAAATACTGATTCTGACCAAGAGATTAAATCATAATTTTGACACAATTTGCAACTTAATGTCTAAACATTTTAAAGACTGAGTTTTCATTTTTATTATTTTGGTTCCTAGCAGTAAAACTAATAGTTCCAAATCTTCTTTTAAACAGTTTAATTTGAAACCAATGAAGATGATGGAGTTTGAAAGGATCTAAGGCAAATATATGTTCTCAGAAACATGTATTTGCCTAAGAAGTGTCTCTTCATGGAATGCTTCTGAGAAGATCCTTCATGTATGTTTTGCTCTTTCATTCTTACCACTTTACTCTGCTCTTGTCAGACCCCACCTGGAGTACTGTGTGCAGTTCTGGAGCCCTCAGCACAGGAAGGACATGGAAGTGTTGGAGTGGGTCCAGAGGAGGGCCATGAAGATCATCAGAGGGCTGGAGCAGCTCTCCTATGAGGACAGACTGAGAGAGTTGGGGCTCTGCAGCCTGGAGAAGAGAAGACTGCCAGGAGACCTTAGAGTAGCCTTCCAGTATCTGAAGGCCTACAAGAAGGCTGGGGAGGGACTATTGACAAGGTCTTGCCATGACAGGACAAGGGGCAATAGGTTTAAGCTGGCAGAGGGGAGATTTAGACTGGATGTCAGGAGGAAGTTCTTTCCAGTGAGAGTGGTGAAACACTGGAACAGGTTGCCCAGGGAGGTTGTGGCTGCTCCCTCCCTGGAGGTGTTCAAGGCCAGGTTGGATGAGGCCTTGAGTAACCTGTACTAGTGGGAGGTGGCCCTGCCTATGGCAGGGGGGTGGAACTAGGTGATCCTTGAGGTCCCTTCCAACCTTACCATTCTATGATTCTATGATTCTTCTTCTTCCCCAAAATCAAACTGAGTAAGATAAGTCAAAGGTTACATCCTATGAGCAGCTGATGACCTGAACATGTTCTTGTTTTGATCCTAGAAGGATTTTTTTTGGGTGGTTTGGTTTTAACCTGACACAGCTTACACATCTTAGATACCGAATGTCATCGCTACCTGGACCTTCGTATGGTGCCTACTGAGAAATATAATTACATATTCATACACCAGATGTAACCTCTCCACAGAGATTTGCACCACCATTTGGTCTAATGAAGGAACAGCTGGATTGAATGAGGGTGAGCTGTGAAACAGAAGAAAGGCATCAATTATGAAGCGATCTCATCAGCTGAAGTCCTGCTGACGTTACATCTCACATTCACAGTTTGCTTAGAACCTGGAAATTAGTTCTTCTTGGAGACAATGCTCTCCCAGTGCTTAAAGAAAACTGCCTTCTGCTGGTTCCTGTTGCTTCTCCAAAGTGGGATTCTGTCACCTTTTAGCCAGCTACAGCCAGACCCCAAAGGTATATTCTAGGAGAACAATTTCAATCTGATGGGTAGCAACCCAAAACAGCAATGCAAGAAGGAAAATAAGTGAATCTTTAATTTTACCCTTTGGCTTCTTTCCTGATTCTTTGGAATTATACTTTAAAATAGGTTTGTTGGCTCTAGTAATCATGTTCGCAGCCTCAGGACTGTCTTGGAGTTCTCCAGCTTCTGGTCTGTGTAGAGAGTTTAAGGTAAAATGCCTTTGGTAGCATTTCTTGGGTACTTACTTACCCAGGCAAGGTTTAGATAGTTGCTCACTTGCAGTGGATGCTACAGTTGGTTGAGTTTATTTCAGGCTTCTATATTGTGCTGGGAAAGAAAAACTTTGAATATTAATCTTATCCTTAACTAACCTTACCACAATTTCTTATAAAGCACTACGAATCCTATTCATCAAACCTGAAGTTGATAGCGTTGTTTCATATAGTCCTAAGGTCAATCTGGGAATGATCAACCTGATGTAGAGTACTAATGGCTGGCTGCATCATCTGTCTATGAACTAATGGAAATGGAACTCTAATGGAAAAGTAGGCTGATTTTTTAAAGAAGGGATTTGGTTTAGTGGCCTTCTATGCTGTCAGACATGATCTACAAGATGGTCTGATTCTCCTCCTAATTATGACCCTCTCACTTGAATTTCTCTGTTTCAGCTACTTTAACATGCAATACTGAATATCCAGATGGCTGAGTTTGTCTCACCAATGACCAAGAGAGTAAAGGTAGAACTTTTCCACTATTTCTTAGAACAGGAAACACATTTGAGCCTGATGTGTGTCTGATGGCTACCAAAAGGAATGAGAACACTAAATTTGTGAATGCTTTGGATTTTCTGCACAAGTCTTTTCTTCAGCCTTACAGCTAAAAAAAATGTGTTCATCCTGGAATTAAAAAAAAAAAATATATATAACACTATGCAAATATCAAGGTTTATTTTTGCTAGATATTTAGACTTTAACGCTGAATTGGCTGCCTCTCCTTAGTGAGAAACTCAACAGGTCCTGAAGGCTTGACACCTGTTTCATAAATGAGATAAAGGTTTTTAGGTAGGCATGTTATCTTTTCTAGCTTCTCCCAGCATCATTTGTCATGCTTTTCTTTGTTAGAAATTTCTACTCTATACTGAAGCGCTTAACTCCCGTTAGTGTTTCTAAGTCTTTAGATTACTTTAGTATTTCAGTTTTACTGTTCACTTAGTCTTCAGTGAATGCCTTTACACCCTTTGAACCAAATAAATTAAACTTCTATTGCAGTTTTGAAAGGAAAAGGAGCATTTATCTGCAGTGAAAATTGAGTAGAGCATGTGGCAAATTTAGCAGTGGTTCCTGTCACGTAAGCACCTCTGCAAGCCTTTAGGAAGTGTTTCAAATTAGTCTTGACACCCTCTGGAATTTTGCAACTCTCATAAAGGTGTTAGTTTGTGAAAGCACCGAAAGAACCATCACAGAAAGATCTTTTGGGCTTGTCTTTCCCAGTAACATCTCTAAGAGGGAGGGGGCCAAGTAAAAAAATCCTTGTATTTTGTACAGGGTCATCAACCTATAGATATGGAAATGAGTAAGAGAATTGCAGAAGTGACTGTATAGGGAAAACAGGGAAAATAAAGGCACCTCCTTTTCCCAATGCAGTAACTGTTGACCACTTCTGAAAATGTCCTTTGATGAAGCATTAATTCATTCTTTCATTACAGCTCCTGTATTCTAATCTGGACACCTTATTATTAACTCAGAGATATGTGCTGACAAATAGATCTCCCATGAATGCTTGTCAATAGATAGCTTCTGATGGGATGATTTTGCTCATGAACATTAGCCATCTGAAATAGTTCGCTTACCATCCTCCTCTCAACCCTCCTGCAAAAACTGTCCAACACATTCAGAGGAAGCCATTGCTCTGTTAAAATGGAGAGCTACCTTCCTTTTTGTTGGACTGCAATCAAGTGAGAGTCCCTTATATAAGGAAACAATACCTTTTCTTGTAAATCTGGTAGAACCATGGAATTGTTCCAGTTGAAAAAGACCTCTTATATCATAGAGTCCAACCATTGACCTAACACCACCATGACCACTAAAGCGTGGGCCTAGGTGTCATGTCTACGTTTGTAACGATATGCAAGCTTCTGCCTGCCTACATCAAGGTCCAAAACAATAACAAGCTGTGGAGAGATACTTCCTGGCCTACGAAGCAAATTCTAATCATGTCTAAGCTGAAGCAAATGCTTGCCAAGTATTTTTTCATCCTGAGAACTCAGTGTAAATTCTTGACCCAGACAATGAGACGGTGTTGGAGATTTTTTGCCAGGTTGTTCCTAGTTGGAGAGGAGTATTTGAAGTGTTTTGGTTTTTTGCAAGAAATGGAACCGAGAGCTAAGAGTAATGAATTTCTGAGCCAATTTCTAGCTGCACAATAAACAAACAGAATTTTTTTCTTCCTCACTTTTAGCTCCTTGACAAGACCATGGTACCAGGTTATCTCGGGCTTCCTGTGCCTTTCCTTGTTACCTTTGCTGGTTTTCTGCTCAAGTCAGGTACTGCCCAGTGATTAACCCTTCCCCACCATTGTGTTGTTCCTCCTTTCTAGGAAAATACCTGGACATCCACAGTTAAATCTGACCTTCACCTTTGCTAGTGCAGACCAACCACCACAGAGCACTTTCTATGGCTTCACTGAATAGGAAAATATCAAATTACTTTATTCTTCAATCTGGATGAAAAGCAGACAGTATTCCCACCATCTTCCAGGAGCTCGGAAGATGTCCACAGATCTAAAGATAATGTTAGTGGCAGTTGATTACAGCCTCAAGCAAAACACCTGAGTTTTCTAGAGATGGAGGAGCTATAGCTTTTCCAAGCTTTTTATTGCCTGGCTCCTGGCACTTAAGACTGGTACCATTTCTAATCATGTGCCACTGATTCCCTGGTGCTGATGGACTTGGGTGATGCCAACCCATGGAGGACTTTTAAGCTGTATTTTCAGCCTAAGCAGCAGAAACAAACAATATTTAATGCTGAGACGAATGTCATAGGGTTCATGGAACATTTGCAGTTGTCCTTTTTCATTGCACTGCATGATGTTACAGTGTGTTTTACAGTTACAGTCTCACTGTGATGCCAGTAAGGATGGATTAGTGGTTTCTGATCAACCCTCCTGCTCTCAGCGTGTTGCTAAGGGGCTGTGGCAGTTTGAGGGGGTCCCAGATCCCCTTAAGAAAACTACAGGGATGGAAGTCTGTCCCAGGGCATGGACTTGGGCATCCCAGGATATTGTAATACTGTTATTTTATTCCATTTTCCGGTATCACAGCTGATAAGGCAGCTCCTGGCTAATATCCCTCCCTTCTCCTCCCTGTCTTTCCTCTTTTCACCAGCTCCTAGCTGGCAGGGAACTGTGAGCTGTGTCGTGAAGCTTGCTGAGGCCTTGTAAGCCTAAGCTGGGGAGGGCAGTTTCAACCTACCCTCAGGCCTACTTAGGGTGTAAGGGGTGGGGGATTCTAGATAGATTTAGTTTGATGGACTTAGCTTAGCTTATTCTACCTGATTTTTATATATGTCCTCCCATACACAGAATCTCTCTTTTAACCTTCTAATCACTGTGCAGTATCCTCATTCTCACTCTTTCAGAAGGAGTCAGAGTCATTTCTGTCCTCCAACCCTGGGTTGCTTGTGGCTCCAAAGTGGGACAGGAACCTTCTCCTGGATTGACTACTATCCTACTGAAACAACTTTTTGTAATGTCTAATCAAGTTGTTGTTGTTGCTGCAGTTTGCATTTGTTTTCTCTTGTCGAGACTCTGGGAGGTCCTCGTGACCGTTAACCATTTGTGATGATACCGTTGCTAGTGTGACTTCTGACTTGGGGCTGGAGGGAAACCAAGGTAGGTATAGGAAAACATCTTGGTATATATGCGTGATATGTAGGATGCAAGATTTCACTGAGCTCTAAAATGTAAGGGGAAAAAAATCACCCTCTTTTAGCCCAGAGATCCCCAAGCTGTGGGTGTTATGGTACACCTACCTTTGAAAACCTTTCCCAAGCAGCTGTTTACAGAAATCAATGCCTGAAGAAAACTGCAAGAAGGGGATATCTTAAACATGGTCACACCAGATTGTCTCATGAATACTTTGCACTATGTCGTTGGCTTATATCCATCTGTTACTTCTTGTCTCATCTTTCATCTAGTGAAAAGGACTTGGCAACGTGACCTAGGGATTAGACCTTCATCTTGAGGCTAGGAAAGAAATGAAAGATAGATGTATTGAAAGGCACAAGGAGAAGTTAAGGATGTTGTCATTCTGAAATGTTATCAGAAAAAGAGCCAAATTAATTCATCCTCTCCCACAGTGCTGTTACAAGATAACTCGTGATTTGGCTTCTCATCCATCAGCTCTTGAATCATGATGGTGAGTTTCTTTGATGATTTCTCTAACTTCTTTCTTATTCTGGGAAAAAATTTATATATATATATATATATATATATATATTCTACTTTAAAGCTACTTTAAAGCTTGCATTTCTTGATGAACCATTTCTGGAACTGACGATGTTAGGTTGAGAGTTGGACTTACTGATCTTAGAGTTCTTTCACAACTAAAACAATTCTGTTCTTCTATAATTCTAATACTCCATGCTCTGTCCTCCCTTCTGAAATGAGTTAATGAGCAACAGAATGGGAAATACATCTAACAGTATTTTTTTTCTGATGTTCTGATGTGTGCAGTCACTTACCTTCACGTATCTCATGCAGCAAAGTACTTAAGCACATTCTTGTCCTTAGGAACGTGAGCATCTGTGCATCTCAGCACAGGTGAAGATTGATTGATGATATTAATTATATCAAATTATGTTCCTCTTTTCTTTAATTCTCTTGGGTTATTTTACAGACAATAAGTATGGGGTAGACAGGTGCAATGAGTCTTGCGATGTTTTCATTTTGCTTAATTCTTTGCTTCTGTAGTATTTTACTGTTTCCAGGAGGAGATTCTTGGGAAATTTAGACTTATGACTCTAAATTAACCTCTGTAGCAATTCCACAGAGAGTACCAGAAATTGTTTTGACACGTTGAGGAGACACATTGCTGAAAGAAGGTGACCTCCTCAGTTATGTCTCCTGAGAAATTAACAAAATAATCTGGTTATCGTTCTGAGGCAATCAATCCTCTGTGGTGTTGACCTATTTTTTTCTTTCTTTTTTTTTTTTTTTTNCCAATCCCAACCTTTCATCAACAACAATCCTAGATCACTTCTAACTGAGGTCTGAGAATGGATGACATTGTGCTTGATCATAGTGCATAGCCCTCAACCAGGGTAATATCCATATGTTTACAGTACATGATTCAGCTCCTGCTCTTGGTTCATCTCTGGAGGAGCCTGACACCTGAGTTCCTGTTTGGCAGTCCCAGGAGGAAAAAGCAAGAGCTGAAAAGGTCATAGAGAGAGACCTGACTTGTCCTGATCCCCCTGAAAGGTCAGGTACAGTGATGGGACTGTGTAAGGAAAAAAACTCTGTTTTTTCTCTTGCCTTTGTACCAGGAAGGTAGGAAATCAGAAATTTGGTTGGCTTTGAAAATGTCCTGGGAAGATTTTTCCCCATTAATGTTCTGTTTGTGTAAACCTGTCAGATGAATATTGAGCAGAATGTCTCTCACATGCTGTGGATCTATGGGAAAACACTTGACACCAGCAGTGGCAAGAAACTGACGCTTGGCTCTACTTCTTGTATTAGGTAGATGAGAGTGCTTTGAAATTCTTTGAATCTGCAAGGTGAAAGACATGGGGAGTAAGGGTCAGGTTTTCATGAGTATTTAAAAAGGTATCTTGGTGGGTTTATGAATGAGCAAAACCAGCTTATGGTCTTTAAATGTAGTGAAAGGAAATGGGAGTTAAACAGTAACCTAATTTTCTGTGTTCCTACCAGTATTATGAAGCTCTATTTTTCAAAAGCATTCAGACACAGGAATAGCATCGTGAAGGGAGAAGTAAGGCAGTGGGGCATCAAAGCTGGAGCACGCACTCTTGTGGCCTGGAGGGACTGAAGGGGAAGATTAAGATCCCTTTGCTTTCACAATATTTGGGATGTGAAAAGAATACACAATGTTCCTCTGACCTTAGAAGATGTGAGAAGGTGGGGCATACAGAAAGAAGCCCAAGATGTGTTTAACTAATTCTAATGTGTTAAATTTCAATGACTAATTCCCAAAGTTGTCACCAGGTTCATAAAACCTAAAGGTCAGAAGTCATTCAAGACAAGAAAGTCATCAGAGGAGGATGCAAGGAACATTCAACTTGCTTTCCTCTAAGAAAGCTGATGAAAAAAAAATCATAGAATGGACTAAACACAAAAATTAGAATCATCTCCTCCTTCTCCCCTCCAAAATTTTCAGACTGTGAAGCTGTGGAAGGTTTACTTTTGCTGCCTGGATAGATAATTAATACCTGCCCCTTTACTTTTCCCATTCTTACTAATTTTGGACTACCATTTTACTAAAAAAGGAAAAAAAAAGAGGGAGAGAGGTGAGGAGAAATCTGAAGAGACAGAGATGACAGGTTGCCCAGGATTGTGATGTTCAGGTGGGTGTCTCCAGAGAAGGAAACAACCCAAGCTCTGTGACGGCCAGCTCCAGTGCTGTCACCCTCAAAGTAACAAAGATCCTCCTCATGCTCAGAGGCAACTCCCTGGGTTCTGGTTTGTGCACGTTGCCCCTTGTCCTGTCACTGGACACTACTGAAAAGAGTCTGGGCCCAT
Source organism: Eubucco bourcierii (assembly GCA_013396675.1). Taxonomy (NCBI): domain Eukaryota; kingdom Metazoa; phylum Chordata; class Aves; order Piciformes; family Ramphastidae; genus Eubucco; species Eubucco bourcierii. Next base: position 188,683 of record VWZE01004433.1, read on the forward strand.
CCTCTTGTCCCTCACCTTTTAGCTCTTGCTGAGCATTGAGCAGATCCCCTCTCAGGTTGCTCTTCTCCAGGCTAAACAGCCCCAGGGCTCTCAACCTTTCCTCCTCACCGAAATTTTCCAGGTCCCTCAGCATCCTCACAGCCTCCACTGGACTCTCTCGACTAGTTCCTTGTCTCTCTTGAACTGGTGAGTCCACAATTCCCCACATTACTTTCCCCTCATCTAAGTACTTTCACACTTTTCAGGTCATGCTGTGAATGTTGATTATTCTGTTTATTTTCTCCATGGCACCTTGTTTGTACTGACTCCTTTTTTTCTTTCCCTCTGTGGTGGGGCAGAGTCACCCTCTTAGGTGCTTTTTCTCCTTGAAGGGAGTCTGTTGGTGACCAGCCTGCTGAAGTGGTAGGCAGTGTTCAATTCCAGGAATGAAGCTCTGGATTAGTGTTGGCAATAAATAGAAATGCAAGCAAGTCCTTGGTACACAGTGACAAAGGCAGTATCTAAAAAAACAGTGACAGTGAGAATTTCTCGAACTTTTTGGAGCATGTTTTTTTATAAAGACAAAATGTGCTTGGTCTTGCTAAGCTGAGGTTGAGCCAGATGCTCTTCCTTGTAGGCACTCTGACAGATTACAAGCAGGGTTGGAAGAGTCATTGTAAGGCGGTGGAGCTCATCAGCATATTGCTGGCAGCAGTACTTGACTGCTTCTCTTGTTTTCCGACTGATCATCTGTAAACAAACAGTAATAATCCAGGGTTGAGTTCAGAGTTTCTGTTTGTTGGCATGAACCAAGAATTCATCACTGTCTGAGTTATATTTTTCTACAAAACAGGAAGTAGTAGAGGCCTGCAGTTAACAATTAATATTGCTACATCTGGATGTGCAGGCAGAAAAGAGAACCAGCACCTAGCCAAGCCATATGTGACCCTGGAGTAAATCAGAGAAACAAGGGCTCACATGAGAGCCCAATGCCTTGATGATGTGCCAACCCATGTCGAGCTAGTGAGCAGGTGTGACAGGTCCACAGGTGCAAGATAATCTGGGACATTACAAATGCTGGGCACAGAAGGGAACTTCTGATACTAACCTTCTTCTCTCTTCCAGTTGGATGAGTATTCAACCCATGTTGATCTCTCTGTTGTGATGGTAGACACTTAAGAATTACATCTCGAGTTTTAAGGACCTACAACATGTAGGAGCCAGTAGTCAGATCTCTCAATTCACCTCAGGAGCTAGTATGGAATCAAGACAGGTCTGGGGTATATGTCAATTTAATTTCTATTTATAACTTGACTTCCAAAAGTCCCAGAGAGATGCAGGCAGACCATCAAGGAGCTTTCCCAAAATCTTTTCCAGCAGTGCATTCAGTAGTAGTGACTACAACAGCATCATTGCCCCTGTTGCAGGAATGTTTTACAACTACAGTAGAAGAACAAGTGTTTTAGCACATCTGGATACCTGATTGCTAACATCTCTGCAGTCAGACAGTGAAGATTGACCTCATCTCGTACATTTAGGATGGTAATAATCTGAGTTTTCTTTAGAAATGGAATTTGTCCCACTATTTGCAGGTTTCCACAAAGTAATTGATTACTGAACAATTCATCCCAGGATCTGTTTCTTCTCAGTGGAGAGTGAGTCAGTGGCAACAAGGACAAGATTTGTACCTCTCTCAGGTGCCTTTTTCAGGTTTGATGAATCATATCCTTACCCTCACTGGATACATTGACTAATTCTCTGCTGCTATAGTAGGCATCTAATGGAAATACTAAATATGGACATCTAAAATTAGAAGGGTGAACCCCAGGCAAGTTTTCTGCAAGTCAGCTGATAGAAACACTTGGGTAACAGAAATGACTGTGGTTGCTGCAGCTGAACAGGGACAGCTCCACATCCTGAGCAGCAGCAAGCCCCAGCAGTGAAGGTAGCTTGCAGCAGGGTGCAGGCAGGGCAGGGGTCAGGGGGTACCTGGGGGTCGATGACATCAGTGATGCAGCGCAGCAGCAGCATGCGCACATACTGCACATTACTATTGTAATGTCCCAGCAGCTCTGGAACATTACAAATCACCCTTCTAAAATCAGAAGGGTGAACCCCAGACATGTTTTCTGCAAGTCAGCTAACAAAAATACTTGCCAACAGTTCCTTCATACACGCATCTCAGAGTGTGATTAATCCTGTCCCATGATAAATGTCTAAATGTGATGATCAACCATCTAATGAAAGTGTCTGTCTGTCTCAGGTATTGCCTACCTGACTTAATTTCAGGCAAACAGGGTTAGCAGAGTTGAGCTGGCTCCTGAAACATGTATCATCACAGTTTTGTTTGGAGAAGTGTCTCTTAGTACCTGTGGTGCTAAAAACTTGGTGTTCAGTTCTGGGAACATTCTTCTACAGATTCTTCAAAATGAAAAAAAACAGCTAGGTCTTTTCAGTATTAAAACTCAAACAGGTGATGGTAGAGTACGTGGTGTAGACCTTGCAGACATTCATAATTGAAGGAACCTTTCAAATATGAAGCATCCAGGGACCACTACTCCATGGTGGCAGGCACTCTGCAAACGCCATGCCATCAGGGTGGATTTTGCCCTCTCCTTTATGGTCTGTAGCCTGCTTTGGAGGAAACAGTCCTGTTTGCATTTGGTCACACATTTTCCGGTGTGAGACTTAAAAAATGTGAAAGAAAAAAAAAATCCAAACCCTCTTTGCTTGCTATTAGAGGCATATTGCAGTGCTACCATCTCCGTAGCAGGAGTTTAGACTGACATTCACTGAGTTCCTGGAGGTCAGAAAACACCTTGTGGTTACTACCACTTTGCATCTGATTCCTTCCACTGACCTTGGTAGCAAAACTCCTTAACCCACTTACTAAATCCCCAAGTCACCATGAAGGCAGAGAGCAACAATTAATACAGTGTTTGGCAAGTTTCACGTTGTTTTTAGCTGACCTGTATTTTGACTGGTTACATGATTCTCCATGTAAGGAAAATCCCCATGGGTAACACTGCTAATGCTGAACATGATGATGGGGAACTGGAAAACAGGGCTGAGCTGTGGTCCTGTCCCTGATCAATACCTAGATAAATTCACAGAATCACAGAATGTCAGGGGCTGGAAAGGACCTCCAAAGCTCATCCAGTCCAACCCTCCTACCAGAGCAGGGTCATCTAAGCCAAGTCGCACAGGAATGTGTCCAGGTGAGTTTTGAATATCTCCAGAGAGGGAGACTCCACAACTCCCCTGGGCAGCCTGTTCCAGTGTTCTGTCACCCTCACAGGGATAAAATTCCACCTCATGTCTACATGAAACTTCCTATGCCTTAACTTCCGCCCATTGCCCTTTGTGCTGTCATCATGCACCACCGAGCGGAGCCTGGCTCCATCCTCCTGGCACTCAACCCTTGCATATTTATAAACACTGATGAGGTCACATCTCAGACTCTTCTTCAAGCAACAGAGCCCCAGTTTCCTCAGTCTCTCCTCGTAAGAGAGATGTTCCATACCATTATCATCTTTGTGACTCTGCACTGGACTCTCTCAAGCAGTTCTACGTCCCTCTTCAACTGGGGGGCCCAGAACTGGACACAGTATTTTATATGTGGCCTCAACAAGAAAGGTAGAGGCAGGGGGGTGGGAAGAAAGAAGGTAAGACACAGAACAAGTGGAAGAAAGAAATCATAGAATATTTTGTGTTGGAAGGGACCTTAAAGATCATTAAGTCCAACCCTATTTCAAGCCCTTGAACACCTCCAGGGATGGGGCATCCACAACTGCTCTGGGCAATCTGGCCCAGAGGCTCACCACCCTGAGAGTGTTGAGGTCAAAAGGGGCCTTTGGAGGTTGTCTGACCTCATCTGCTGTTCAAGCAGGGTCACCTAGAGTCCATTGCCCACAACCATGCCCAGGTAGCTTTAGGATTTCTTCAGGGATGTAGACTTAATCTCTCAGGGAAGTCTGTTCTAGTGGTCAGTCACTCTCACAACAAAAAAGTGCTTCCTGAGTTTCAGAAGGAAGCTCTTGTGTTCCAATTTACGCTCATTGCCTCTTGGCCTGGCCCTGGGCACCACAGAAAAGATCCTGACTGTCCTCTTTGCACCTTCTCTTCAGGTGTTTTGATACATTAATAAGAGTTACCCCATACCTTTGGCTGCTCCAGGCTGAACAAACCCAATTGTTTCAGTTTTTTCCTCACAGAAGAGATGGTCCAGACACTTTGCAGCCCTTTGTTGGACTCTGTTCAGTTGTATCTATAAATGCCTTGTGCTGGGAAGCCCAGAACTGGCCATAGAGCTCCAGATGTCAGCCACTAGTGCTGAGCAGAGGGATCACCTCTGAAACCCCACCATCTGCCTTGATACCAAACCCTTCCTAGGCATGATGAAACACAAATACTAACACCAAAGTTTCATATACATTTTACTCTTGTGGCTCAAAACACTTCTGCAAATGGAGTCAGTATCCACTTCCCAGTTTGCCAAAGGGAAAACCAGCTGGGGAGTTATGTTCCCCAAATCAGTTGCAGAACAGGCTCTTGAAGACAGGATTTTTCAAGTTCTACTAGACCACCTTATCTCCCCTGAGCTGGAAAGTGCCTCAGGTGACAGGGCTTCTGAATCCTAATCAGACTGTCACGTGTGCTTGAAAGTTTGCTACCCACACCTACAGTTACTCCTTTGAGCTTTTTTTCACACACTAGAGAATTGATAATTTCAGTGAATACAAGCAGAAAGGTTAGCACTGAAATGCAAACTTGCTCTCTGGAGACCCTTGGGTGAAAGCTGTTATGGAGATGTATGCTATCATTGCTGTTCTATCATGGTTCAATGACTGCTTTTGACTGCAGTGGTCTCTGGTTTAGACTGGTTTTCCTCACACTGGAAAGGAAGCATCCAAATAACCTGTGTTGAGAAGTGTTGCAGCTGGTAAACAGGTACATTCAGGGGAAGCAGCTTTGAAAATGCTGCCTGGAGAATAAAAAGAGGCATTTTAAATGTTAATTAGTGAATGTAATGATCATCCACATCAGTTTCAAGAATAAAACCGGTCCTTAAATACTGACTCAAAGATGTGATATTGCTTAATTAATATGGTATTAATCCTTAATATGGTATTAATCCTTAAGTATTGACTCACAGATGTGATGCTGAGGGACGTGGTTTAGTGGTGACCTGGCAGTTTTGGCTTAATGGCAGGACTTAATGATATGAAGGCTGAGGGGAGCCCTTATCACGCTCGACAACTACCTGAAAGGAGGTTGTAGAGGTGTGGGTGTTGATCTCTTCTCACAAGTCACAGCAGATAAGACAAGAGGAAATGGCCTGTTATGCCAGGGAAGGTTTAAGTTAGACATTAGGAAAAACAACTGCATCAGAAGAGTTATCAAAGATTGAAACAGTCTGGCCAGGGAAGTGGTTGAGTTGACATCTTTGGATGTTTTAAAAGCCACCTAGACTTGGTGCTTAGGGATAACCATATGTTTGTAATAGTGACTTTGATAGAGTTAGATAATGGTTGGACTCGATGTTCTTGGAGGTCTTTTCCAGTCACAGTGATTCTACGATCCCTTTATTCTGTGATCTTAAAGGTCTCTTCCAACCAGAACATTTCTATGATTGCCCAAAGCACATTTTAAAAATCACTTTTAATATTTTGCCTGAGCTGAAATTTGCCGTTGGTGTCATAGCTGTTCTCTGCTCCTTACTCTTGGTGCAGCAATGAGATCACTGCTAGTTTTGCACTAGTGCTGCTACCAGGCTCAGCTGAAGTGACAATGTTGGAAGCACTGTGCAAAAGAGAAAGAAGAAATCTGACAGATCCTTAAAAACCTTATACAAATAGGACAGTGCTTGACATAATGCTGTTCTAAAATCAGTCACTTGGATTCGATTTGCAAGACTTGCAAGAAGCTGCTTGTTGCCTGGATTTTTCTGTGAAAACTGATTTGATTTAGGTACCTTTGGGCTTAACGTCCTGAGTGAAGCTGGGCAGATGTCAACAGTGAAAACCAGAAAGCTTCATCTGGGAGATGATTTAGAGCTGAAGAGCAGAAATGTGTTTCAGGAAGATCTGGCAAATGCAAATGCACATGCACAGAAACATGAGGAAAAAATAAAACACTTTTTTGTGGCTGAACAGGAGAAAAGCACTGGTGAACCAAGATCTGGGAGAGTTCACAGTGTCCCTGATTTGAATAGTCACTTAAAGATAAAGAAGTGTAATTTTGTTATTTCTCTACAGTTTTGTGGGTTTGTTTTGGTGGGTTTTGTTTTGGTTGTTTTTCTTTGTTTGTTTGTCCTCTTTTTGTTTTGTTTTGTTTTGTTTTTCCGTGTCCTCATTCTTTAAATATCCAGGCATCCATCACTTTCTACTCTGTGGCCGCATACACATTGCTTCTCCCTCCATGTAACTACCTGAGCTCAAAGATTTATTTCACAACAAGGTGTCTACATTAAACAAATCATCTTCTGGAAGCTTCAGCCATCATCTGCCCACTGAAGAGCTCAGCTGTGATGGGACAATTAGGGAGAAATTGTAAGTGAAGTGAACTCTGCATTACATGAGCCATCATAGCACCATAACCTGAACTTGAGACCCACCATCTCTGCAATGTCATTGGTGCATATTCTGACCGCTTTACCTCCTCAAAAATCATGTCTTGTCTGATAAAACAGATGATTTAATCTCCCTGCTCTGTGCAGAAGAGCAGTCAGTCATGGCTGCTACATGACACAAGTGACAGCACAAGACATTTTTGCTATGGAAGTTGGTGCTTTTTGTTGAAAATGTTATTCTTCCTCTGATACAAAATTTCTCCCATACATGAAGAAACAACCCTTCAGGGGTACTTCCCTTTAGGATGACTGGAATATCCCCTGTGGTTTTTTAATGTTCCACTCCTCAGTCTGTGAAGATGTCTAACCAGGTCGTTGACAGTTAAAGGAGAGAGCTTCTAGCAGTAAAGATGAAGAAATACTTGAGACTGGATGGGTACTTGGATGGAATTGGGAAACAGGAAAGGCCTGTTCAGTGGTTTGGGAAACCCTTCTGATGACTATTTTCCAAAGCAACTCTGTAATGCCTAGGAAGCTTTTGGGATCAATGAAGAAACAACTGAGAGAGATGACAAAATGAGCTGAGAATTGACCATACCAGAGTTACAAAAAAAAAAAAAAAAAAAAAAAAAAAAAAAAAAAAAAAAGGTAATATACGTAGGGAACCCTCAGAGCTGGTGCATATTCAACTAAGATGCAAGACATCATCAGGCAGTCATGGTGGCTACCTACTCTTGCATAAAGAGATGGTATAATGTTGACCCAGATCAATTCTTTTGGCCATGTAATGAGAATGGAAACTGATGCCTGGAGTGCAGCAGAAGAAGCATTAAACCAAGGGTGGCTACATGCTAGGGGAAATTTCATGAACAATCAGTGCCAAGTAATGCAGAGTTGTCTACTGGCCCTGCAGGACAGAGAGATATCTCTGGGTTTGCTCAGGAGGAGGACTGTGGTCTCCCTGGGCTATGAGCAACCCTGGATGAAGGACCTCAAATCTATCCATATCACCCTTGTGTCAGCAAGAAGGACTCATCTTCCTTCAGGGTCTCTGCCAGAGGGAGAATGAGATCACACACACACCCCCACCCCCCACCCCCCTCCCCATTTCTCCAAGCAGCAAAATGCTGATTCAGAACACAGATGATTTTGGAATCTCCCATCCTCTGCCTGTCAGGGAACAAACATGCCAGCCCTTAGCAATGCTCAGCAGCAGTAAACCATCTGCGTGGGAGAAAGCTCTGGGTGGAGGTGGGGGGTGGGGAACACCGAACCTTGTGGGGTAGGGATGCATGTGGGCAATGAGGGGAAATTAAAAATGCTTCCTTGTCTTGCAGGGACCTCACTCCCCTCAGGGCTGCAGCCTCCTCTCTTGCAAAATCCCCAGGACAGTAATTCACTTGTGTATCTTGCCACGCTCAATAAGCGCTTCCAACAGCACACAGCAAACAGCTCTTGCTACATCGATGTCAGGAGCTGGAAGCAGGAGGCAAGAAAAGAGCTGGGACCTTCAGGCAACTGTCTTCTTCATAGTTTGGGAGCGATTAAACTGCACATTTAATTGCTTTGATATATATTTGTTTTACATGAATGCAAGATCTAATTGGCTTATTCGCTTCAAAGTTGCTAACAATGGACCCTAAACTGTACATAAATGACCGTTAAATTATTAGCTATCAGAAGGATCTGCAATTGGGTTTTGAATGTGAAATCAAATGAGGGCTGAGGGAGGCAATTATTATTTTTTTTTCCATTTTATTTTTTTATTTAGTTTTATTTTTTAGTTTGATTTTTTTTGTTTTGTTTAAGCAGTCTTATTATCTCTACAAGAGGCTTGCTCAGAAGACAAGCGTTCCCATTAGAAAATCAATAACAGAGCTGCTGTGATAGCAGCAGCAACCTGTCTAGTTTCAATTAGTGCTTGGGAGATGTTGATCCTTTTCCCTCATCCTGTCACTTGCTAACACCAGTGGAATTTTGTGCATATGTATTGTATGGAGAAACTGGCACTCTTGGCACAAGAAATTTGGGATTTAAGGATTTTTTTCTTTCTGGTGTTACAGTGCATCACAAACACTCAGCTGGTGCAGAGCTAATAAAACCCTTGCAGTGTTTTGGCCCTTAAACCTTGAGAGTGGCAGCATCACCTGCAGGCAATTCTACCAATTTTTTTTGGTGCCTGTTTTCTTGCACTACTCAAGGGTTGGACTAGATGACCTTTAAAGGTCCCTTTCCATTCCAACCCATTATGTGATCTTTAAGACCATAAAAGACTTTAAAGTGTGAGTAGGTAAAGATTGTGCTCTGCTGCTCTCACAATTTAAGAAGAACTCCTATTGCCTCTTGGCAGAAGACTGAATGATCTGTTGTGTGTCTACTCAGACTTTAATTACTTCTACAACACCTAAACCACTGAGGACTTAATCTTAAATGAAAAGTAGGTTGCTATGGTCAAACCAAAAGTATTCTCTGACATTATCTTTGGTCTTGGTCACTTTTTAGTTGGCCAGCTCTGTCTAACCTGCCTCCTTAGGCTCAGCTGAAGCTGAAAAGGGCTAGGAGGAAGATCAGGGAGAGAACCTGCATTTATGGACCATTTGGTAAGACTACTTAGAAACTGAGAAAGAAGGAAATAGAGAGACATAACACCCCTCAAAAGGACACAGAGTCAGCCAAGCATACCACAGGCACTGTTTTGTAGGACATTAATGTGAGTTGGTTTTCTTTTCCTACCTCCTTGACAAGCTCTACTATTTTTTCCAAGGCTGACTGCCCTCCAGAATGGGAAATTATCTCAAACCCTTCACCTCCTCTCACAGGTTGTCTTCCTGAGTATTATTTAACTCACACTCCACTGGTGCAACCTTCAAGCAGTCTACATTACAGCTCTTCTCTCTCCATACCTTCATATTCAGACTTTTCTTTATGCTCTCTCCATGATGTGTGAGAAGGTGAGCTTTGCCTTCAAGACTGCTTCTTGCAGGTAACCCTGGCCATGCTGTGATATGGAAGATGTGCCTGGGACCATCTCTGCTGACTCACATTACCAAATTCATTCATTCTCTCCCAGGAAGGTATAGAAACACTATTCATCTGTCCCTTGCTTAGCTAAAAATGTGGAGAGTTGTAACAGGAGCATGCCTTGGTTTTGATCAGCAGAGTTGATAAGTCCAGGCAGGAACAGACCCACTACAAAAGATGCAAGTGCCTCTTCTTGTCAGTTTAAGGGAAAAGTCAACCCAAAGCAGAACTGGGCAGAAACAAGAAACAGTACATAAAGGAAAGACAGGCTCCACCTCACCTACCTGACATGACACTGGCTACAAGCATGGGCTTGGGCTCAGCTGTTTCGAGAGTAACAGAAAGAGAGATCAGCTTTTAGTTATGGTGACTCAATCTATACAAAGAGGGTATGAGGAACTTTTATCCCTCAGGAGAGGTCAGCTTCTTCCTATAGACCAGACAGGGTTCCCTGGTGTTTGGTCTTCATGAGATATGTAGATTTTCAGCTACTTGAAGTTTGGTAAAGGGGACATAAGATCATGGTTGGTATATTGTTCAAAACTTTGGTTCTGAACTTCTCTGTGCATAAAGAAAATCAAAATTCTCCTCACTGTCATGTGTTACCTTTTGGTGGTTGACATGAAAGTTTCCTATCCTCCAGTGCCTCTCACTGAACAGATGTTGGTGAGAAAGGCTTATCAATATCCTTCCACAGCAAGTTTAAAAGCAGAGCTCTGACAAGATTAATTTCCTGCTTCAGACAGTGACTCCTCTATTAGACATTCTTGAATACTTAATTATTAATCTACATTATTAATGAACACTGCTGGGATTCATGGATTCACACTGGAATGAAACATAACCCTAAAGTTGCAAGGTGTCTGACAACTACAGAAACATCCCATGTTCATTAAGGTGTAGAAGGTAGCAATGAATTCATGACTGGGTGCATTTTGCAACCCACTGGAAGTTGCTTTTCTCTGATTTTAGGCAATTTCAGAGCAAATGGTTTCTCTATTATGTGCCATCATGCTGGTGACTTAAAACTTAGAATCATGACTATGATAATGAGGTTGCTGTTCTGAAGTGCAAGTCTGCATTTCCATCTCCCCAGGCATAGAGATGCTTATTTTGAGATTTGCCATAAGAGAGTCAAAAATTTCAAGCTGAAAGAACTTTGTTGGAAAAGGTAGATTCTAAAATGACAAAAAAAAAAAAAACAAAAAAACAAAAAACAAACAAGAAAACCAAACAAAAACAAAAAAACCAAGGTCAATTCCAAACTAACATATTTCAGCTGACATTGGAATAGGCTGACCAGGGAGGTGGTGGAATCATCACCCCTGGAGGTGTTCAAAAAATGTGTGGATGTGGCACTTTGAGGACGTGGTTTAATGTCCATGGTGGTGTTAGGTTGATGGTTGGGACTCAATGATATTCGAGGTCTTTTCCAGCCAAAAAGGTTCTATGGTTCTATAAAAACTCCATGTGATTTTTTTGACAAGGATGTTAATTTTTTGTTTTTCCATCTGCACAAAACAAACCAACAAAATATCAACATATTTTCTCCTTAAAAAACACATTTCTTTTTTTTTTTAGTTTTTATTTTCTTGTAATATAAACTGATGTTCCATTCATATTTTTTTTCTACTGTGCTGAGAAAAAAACCCAACATTATAATGCTTCAAAATAACATGAAAAAATTAATTGTGGGTGGAAGACAACATTCATTTAAACTCAGATATGCTGTGCTTGTTCGTCTTTGTTTGTTTTCCATATTCAGTATAGTTGATTTTATTTTTTTCTACTTTTTAAATTTTTGTTGTTGTTGTTTAGTTTAATTTCTACCTCAAACTTATTTCTTGATTTGCTTACCTCGTAGAATTGGCAGCAAAATGAAAAACCAGTTATTCCCACATCTCAGTTTAGCAAATAACTTGTCACTATCTCTGCCTAAGGGGGTCCAGGAATTGCTCAAGATCTCCAGATAACATTTGAATATAATTGAGAATAAGTAACATACATAACAGAAATAACAATAGAGCAATCATAATAATAGGACACATTTAAGGAGTTGGGGATTAGTGGTGCTCACTGGGTATGAATGAATGAAGCCCTGAATCAACCTCTTTCTCAGCCAACCTTTTCTAAAATGTCCACCTTTAGTTAATGTCACATTTTGCTCACCACTTTCACCTTAATATATCTCTCCCCCTCTCAAAGTTAGCAACGGTTCACTGCATTGTGCTGAAGGCTGCTCTCTAATATCATTGTTGCCCCCAAATCTGGAGAAGACACCCTGAGATCACAGAATGGGAGGGGTTGGAAGGGACCTCCAGGGATCTTTAAGTTCAACCTCCTTGCCAAAGCAGGATTACCTACGGCAGGTCACACAAGAACACATCCAGAAGGGTCTAGAAAGTCTTTAGAGAAGGAGACTCTACAGCCTGTCTGGGCAGCCTGTTCCAGGGAGTTGGCACCTTCACTACCCACCTTGACCTGCTGACCATACTTTTCTTAATGTACCCCAGATACCATTTACCTTCTTGTACCATAAGGGCACATTGCCATTCCATGCATAATTTATTGTCCACCAGCATTCCAAGGTCCTTCTTCATGGAGTTGCTTTCCAGCAGTTCAGTCCTTAATCTGTACTGGTGCGTGGTAGGTGAAGGACTCCATAGGTGAAGGACTCTTGTTGAACCTCATTAGGTTCCCCTTTGCCCAACTCTCCAATCTGTCCAGACCTTACTAAATAGCCACACAGCCTCCCAGTGTGTCAGCCACTCGCCCCAGTTTCATATCATCAGCAAACTTACTGAGGATACACTTTCTTCCCTTACCCAGGTCATCGATGAAGTTGTGAATAAGACTGGACCTGATGCTGTCCTTCCAGGGAAGACTCTCTGCCAGCCAAGGAGAGGAACAGCTGCTTCTGAGGTATTATATGAATTTCTGTCATGTCTGTGCTGTTCCAGCAAGAGCCAGAGAGAGACTGACTTATCTAATGTTTTGGTTATTGTTCCCAAACAATTCTCCAGCAAGCGTATGAGTGAAGTAGACATCATGATGTTTTCCTTTCACAGCCTATAGTGTAATTTTCTCTATTAAAATATTCTAATTAGCCTCAAACCAGCACACATGGTAGTCCTAAACAGGTCAGAACATGTCCTGGATTGCCCAGATATGTTTTTCTGCTCTCCTTCCTTCTGCTGATGGGAGAAGCAACCATGGGAAGAAGGACTGTTTACAAGGGGAGGGACTATTTACAAGGGGAGGGACTACTTACAAGGCCTTGCAATGACAGGACGAGGGGCAATGGGTTTAAACTGGCAGAGGGGAGATTGAAAATGGATGTTAGGAAGTTCTTTACAATGAGGGTGGTGAGACACTGGAACAGGTTGCCCAGGGAGGTTGTGGCTGGTGCCTCCCCCGAGGGGTTCAAGGGCAGGGTGGATGT